>MJUU01022844.1:53105-70756 GCA_002080025.1 Modiolus philippinarum
GTTGCTATCAATCTTTTCTTAAATGAATCCAGATGCATATGACATGCCACAAATAATATAAACTTTACCACTGAATACACATCATAATAGCTTTTCACTAAGTGTATTTTGTGCTGTCTGCTATAGAAAAAATGCAACATGCTCATACTTTTGACGCTGGGTACAAACGTACAAAAGAGCTTGTCGGTCGGAAATCTTACTTAAATGCCTAATATCTGTGTTATCTGATGCATGTTAAATGCATCGTAGTTTCAACTTTCAGTGTAGTTTTTAATAATTATTTACAGCCAAAGGCTTTGCTGCAAAAAGTATTACAATATTACAAATGGAAACTTCCACCCCATATTCTAATTGTTATAATTTTACAGTTGGCATCTAATATAAATAAAAACGATTTTCAGACACTTACACAAATGTTATACAAGTAAGCCTCACCGATTCAATTTGAGAATACTCCACCAATCATCCAATGAATAGCGTTACACATCAGGAAGCTTTCGCTGAGCATGCGCCTTTCAATATCCGGGACAAATACTTACTTTAGATCTAGAAGTTTGCCACGAAACTTGAAAACTGTTTTGTTACAATAAAAAAATGAAAGTTGGTTTGAAGACGAGGCAACCCAGTGACAAAGGACCGAAAGGTAATCCTGTGGCCACATATATATCCACTTAGATGCATATATATCTATAAGGGGATTGCACTAGAAAAACACAACTGAAAGACAAAAGACAAACGTAAACAACTATATAACTCAGAAAACCGGCACTAGCAGAAAGAAATTGACCTTGTTTGGTCATTTTGGTCTTAACACCCTCTTGACAGGCTAAACACTATTTTGTCGAGACAATTTTAAGACAATAAGTTGGCTTTCGAGATACTACATTCAAGGACAATGTAGGCGCGTTACGTTTGCCAAGATCAAATAAGATCAAAGTGTTCAGGTAAGAGTCAGTCCCGTTTTGCTCGTCAAGACCCGTTAAGATTTTTTGTTCAGAACTGTTGAGATTGTGTTCAGGTACGTCAAGACGAGGTTTAATTAGTAAAAAATACTACGCAAACATCCACATACACACAACAAATGAATTGAAACTATAAAAATTACAAATAAAAAAAAATAAATAAAAATGTGTCAATGGATGAAAACACCTAACGACCCCTGTACACCGTGCAATCAGGGTAGCGACTTATTTTACGTAGGGTAGTGCATAAAAAACAAAAAAATAGGCATGCAGACGAAAAGTAATTTCACCATTATATGGTATTTGTATAATGTTTTAATTTGCATAGCCAATTGTAACGAAAAACTACACTTTATTTGTCCAAAATGTGTAAGCGTTCATTTTATTCATAACGCCACTTTAACTAAAGGAGTTACTGTACACCAAAAAATCAGGGTAGGCCAAAGTGTACAGTTGGAGCGATAAAGAAGTACGCATGGTAAGAATATTTTGACTTTTTATTGAATCATTTACAAACTTCCAAAATAACAAAAGAAAAACAGTAAAACATTGGACATGGTTACATATTTTTTTAATACTTGACAACAAATATATGAAATAGTTTTATTTTGTTCATTTAAATATCGTATTTGAGTGTTTTTAAGCTGTACATAATGGCTGTATTATTCGTAACAATTATCTCACAATTGAATGTTGAAGCAAAAAAGTTAAACGATTTCTCGTGTACGATTAATTCATATTTTATACGAAGAAATATAAAGCACAAAAGAGGCAAAAAAAAAAGAAAAAAAAACAGAAATGAAAGGATATGGAGTAAATGCAGATGAGACAGAGTCTATGAAAATACATGGTAAAACCAAGCAACGCTTTCATTGTTGTACTTCGTCTTAATGTATTACATTTAATTGAAAAATTTCCTATCCCTTCACAATATTTACATACATTGATTTCGTGCAGTGAGGAGTAAAAAGTTCCATGAACGGGCATGGATTCATCGAGTGACAAGAGGGCGTGGGCCCTCTAAAAACTAAAAAAATATAAAGTTTTAGGGTAGAATGAGGGCTTGCCCAATATTTGCATAAAAATTCCAGCAAAACTACGGCCGATGATTTTTTCAATTGCCCAAACTTCAAATCCTGGATCCTACTTTGATGATTACACTATCTTTTTTTTGTAATCTTTCAACGCAATGAAAAATTGGTCACAATAAAAATTTTGAAGACTCTATGGAAATCAGTATATTTGTGTGTTTAAGCCATATCACTTATGCTTCCTTATGTTGTTATATATGGGTCGAAAATATTTAAAAGTGTACGGTCGAGTCGACTTGGCGGTCATTATAATTCAAATTAAAAGTAGAACAGTACGTGCTTAATTGGGGTAAAATATTAATGGTGTGTGTAAAAGTTCCTGTAAGCCATGAAAACAATTAAACTATAGCACATTGTTAATGCTATGGTGTTCATAATATTCATAATAACTATCTGATGATCAAAACTCTTGAGACGACCCATATTTTGCCAACATCGTTGTTCACAGTTTGATGTCCGCTAATTTCGTGAAATGTCTATTTGGATGTAATTGCATTACCCTTCGTAGAGTTAGTCGAAACTCTGATACAACTCGGTATACATGTTCACTGGGATACATTATATTATAGGATGAAAACACATAATATGTTTCATTTTTATCTGTACTGAAATGAAATCACGTTTTCAAAATGTCCATATGCAGAAAGTAAATTTACAGTAACTTCGGTACTCTGTTATTATCTTCTTGATGCGTCAAACATTCTTGCAACGCGATCTCCTACATTTTCAGATATAGGGTTTTACTAAAATTTCTATTATACTCTCTAATACTTTGATTGCTATTAAAAACCTGGTTATTAATTTCTGTAACAAAGTATATGAAAACAGTGGTATCAATCATTTTTGGAGTGTAAAAAATTCATTGGAAGTTCTCGATAAATTGAATGCTTATAATGCCCCTTTCGAATCCCTTGAAAGTTTTGATTTCTCTACCCTCTATACTACCTTACCACATAATCTTATAAAGGAAAAATTCAGACGTCTTATTCAATGGGCATTCAAAAAATCCGATTGTGAATATATTTGTTCTAATTCCTTTCAAACACATTTTAGTAATACAAAACAAAAGAACTCAATTAATTGGACTTGTTTTGATATGATTTCAGCACTTGAATTTTTACTTGACAATATATTCATTCGTTTCGGTAACTCTCTTTATCGCCAGGTCATAGGAATTCTTATGGGTACCAATTGTGCACCACTTATAGTGGACCTATTTTTGTACTGCTACGAATCTCAGTTAATGACCAACATCAGCAAAGACCCATCTAAACAGCATTTAATTGAAAAGTTTAACAACACTTTCCGATATTTGGATGATATTTTAGCTTTAAATAATGACGACTTCAATACGTATTATAAGGACATCTACCCTAAAGAACTTACTTTGAATAAAGCCAATTCTAACAATCATCATTGTCCGTTCTTAGACATCAATTTTGATATAATGAATGGTAAATTGGATACTAAAATTTATGATAAAAGGGACGATTTTTCTTTTCCCATAGTTAATTATCCATTTCTGGATGGCAATGTTCCATTAGCACCATCATATGATGTTTACATATCTCAACTTGTTCGATTTGCTCGAGTATGTAATAAAAGTTTGCGATTTTAATGAACGGAATCTTTTCATAACTGAAAAACTATTACATCAAGGTTTTCGTTATCATAAACTAGTTAAAACCTTTACTAAATTTTATCATCGATAGAAAGACTTAGTTCATATATACAATGCAACCTGTAAACATCTAATCAAGGCTGGCATTTCACATTCCTTATTTTACGGTAATGTTTTACATAAGAGTAAAAAAATACTTAAACTCGCCTAACAATTTTATAAAACCTTTAAATCGTCTAATTCATAAGGGTAATAATTACGATATTGTCGTCAAGTCATTACGTATGGCCTTCTTTGGTATTAACATTGATTTTTTGATAGGGTCTTTGCATTTTAACTAAACACATTCTAAATTTCTAAAATCAGTATTGCATGGACATGGATTGTGTATTCTGGTATAAACATGAAATCATTATGCTAAACTCCTCACAGGAAGGGATCTTGATGGAAGCTGTATACTGAGGGTACATAACTTAATTTGTCAGTTGGTAATGGGTCTGGAGCTGGCATGTCAGTTAACTGCTAGTAGTCTCTTGTGATTTCATGTTTATGTCCGTATATTTAGTTCTCTCAGTTTCATTTCTCACAATTGACTCAGTCCTGTTGCCAACTGAATTTTACTGTTGTTACGATTGTTTCTTTATTTATCACATTGGCTGTAGGGGGAAGGTTTGGGCCCAATAAAACTAGTTTAACCCCGCCGCAGCAGGTTTGCGCCTGTCCCAAGTCAGGATATTTATTAAGCCATTGTGTGTCTTGTCTGTTTTCTAGTTAGTTCACTTTATGTCTATGGGAGTCTAGGATGACGTTTATTTCGCTTAACTTGACGGGCCAACTCCGACCTGCCGTTGGGTGTGGGGTTTCCTCACCGTTCATTGAAGATCTTAAGGTGGCTTTGAGTTGTTATTACTCCCCTTTGGGTCGTTGTCTCTTTGACACATTCCCCGTTTCCCTTCTTTTTCCTATTTTAGTTTCGATGATGAATTGTTGCATATGTGCTGCAGATGTTGAATAAGCTTTGGGATTTTGGATATTGGTCTTGGTGCTGACAGAAGTTTCATGATGTCGATTTTGACAAATGTTGCATGCAACTTTTTCTTCAATGTTTTACTTAGTGATTTAATTTTATTCTAGAATTGTTATATATAGTCTGCAGATGTGCAATATATTTATCTTGATGCAAACAAGAGGCCCAAGATGTCAAAGCCCCCTAGACGTAGAATTTGGCACATGTGGCATGGGAAACGAAGTCTCCCTACCTTTTAAGATTTACGATTTTAATTTTGTTACAGAATTGATTCATGTAGTAAGCTTTTGCAATTTTGATTCCGCGTTTGACGCATATTTTTTTTTTAATTTTAGCATATAATCTTATATTTTGGCAATTCTTGGTTAAATAAAACAAAATTCTGAAAACTTTTAATTCTAAAAGGTGGTTCCAAATTACGGTATATTTCCTGAAAGTCTCAAAGAAAACTTAGGTTTTGGATTTCTACGGAGCAAATATAATTTCTTAATATGTTTATTTTGATCAAATGGGTTTCGTAATTATTTGATTCCAATTTTAGTAAATTTCCTGAAGGTCTAAAAGATCACTTACTGCCTAACAACCATACTCATATAATTTGTTTAGTTCAGAACAAACATTTTTAAAAAATTTTGTTTGAAATTAAAGAGTATTTCCCTCATGCATAGCTCTGTCCTTAGCTGCATTTTGTTATTTGTTATTTGGAATCTATCAGCTTTTACGCGTATTTAGGTTTATGCATTTCCAAATATTTTATTTAATCTACACTGAAGAGACATAAGATGTCGAAATGCGTATATGCAGAAGCAAAATTAACAACAACTTCGGTATTTTATTATTTTTCATAAATTGAATTTCAAGAATATTTGATTCCATTTTCAATAAATTTTCTGAATGTCTCAAAGACCACTTTTATTTTGGTATTCTACCTAGCAACCATAATTATATAATTTGTTTTGTTGAGGACAAACATTTTCTTCAAGTGGATATTAAAAATATTTGATTGTAGTTTTGGAATATTTACTGAAAGTCTCAAAAACCACTTATTTTTTAAAATTAAACCCAGCAACCATACTAAAATGATTTCTTTTTCATTTGGGATAACATTTTTGTCAATTGGATTAAATGAAAATAATTAGTTTGGCTTCAGACAAACATTTTCATTCAAAAATATTTTATTACAATTCTAGTAAATTTCCTGATAAATAGAATAAGAAAGATAATAGGAAACACCTACAATGGCAAAATGACATAGCCATATTCCACAAAGTAAATATGAACTGCACAAGAAAAAAATCACAATAAAAATACAAAAGACAAACGTAAACATTGATAGGAACTCGGGACAGCCGGACTTGGTACCGGCACTAGCAAAAGCCAGCGGTAGGGTTAAACCGGTTTATGGGTACCCAAACCTCCCCTTTCTCTGTCCCGTTTCCCTATAGTATAATGAACATACGAATAAAACCCAAACAGGTAGACTACTTACTACATGACCACAATCTTGAAAAGAAAAATGGGGGAACAATACGTAATTTTCAAAGATGGGTCAAGGGGTGCTCGCCGCTAAACTGCCGGCTAGCTAAAGGAGCCTAGTCTGCTGGTAAAACACTGTCGCACTACGGAAGAAAAATCAAATTCAAAACTCCCAATGGGTTTGGTAAAGAATCATCATGTATTTCAGTAGACATCGGCAGTATCAGTGAGAGGCCAGTATGTGTGTAAAATCCCCAGGTCACTGGATCCCAAAGCAAATTTAACGGACATGTGCAGAATATCCTGTCGATATACCCTATTGCGTAAAGAATGTAAGTTACGTTCCAGTTTTTCTGGATTTTTAATCAGTTTCTGGCATTTTTTAACAACATTTCCGTAAAATTGAGGATGGGAAATGCCCTTAGTAATAAGCTGAAAGTCTAATAGATCACTCCGTGTTTGGAATTGTACATAGCAACCACACTTAAATGATTTTTTCTTATAAAGAAAAAAAAAACATTTTCATCAATTGGATTAAATAAAAACGGTTCAAATTTTGGTTAATTTTCTGATAGTCTCTAAGACCACTTATTTTTGGAAATTCTACAATGTATCCAGAAACCACACATTAGTAATTTGTTTCATTTGGGACGAACGTTTGCACCAATTCAATATCAAAAGTATTTGATTCCAAGTTTTGTTAATACCCTGAACGTCTCAAAAACCACTTATTTTTTGGAATCTCAACCTTACTTTCAGGATTTATTTCTATTAGATTTAGGATTTCTAAAATATTTGATTCCAGACTTGGTATGTTTCATAAAAGTCTTAAAGATTACTTATTTTTTCGCATTCTACATTGAAGCCATAGTTTAAGAATTCACTTCAATTAGAAATAATAAAATACCGAAGTTACAGTTAATTCAAATTGGTTTCGCCATATGCGCATTTCGAAAACTAATGTGTCTTCAATATTGGCTTGTTGTAACGACACGCTCATTGTAGGCTGTGGAATTGTTTCATCTCTTTTGCCAACTTGTATATGTGATCTGTTTTTAGTAAAGTGCCAGCCTTTGCTTTTTCCTGGATCTTTCACAAGTCTTATGGCTGAATAGGCTTCCATCAATTTGAATGATTTTCACCCAAGTCAGTAAAAGACTGGATAAGTTTTGATGCAGAGATGTCTTGTAGATGTTGGAAAATCTCGAATTCAATAATCTGCTTGGAACTGACTAGAGTTGATATTCTGGTCCCAAATGTATATTTATCTACGGTGATTCTTGTTTGTTCAAAGAAAAACCATATATAGTAGTGGTGGCGTTAAGGACATCTTTGGTAAATTTGTTGCTCTATACAAGCATTTTCAAAAACACTTCTGTGCAGGTATTTCGATGTTTCGTTTCACGAGATCTTATATAAATATTCATTTAAGACAATCTGTAGACTCATCCCTTATGAAAGGGACTTACAGTAAAATTTCATTTATCTTCGTCTTACCTTATGAGAAAAATACTTCTTCAGTCATTTAAATATAGAAAAGTTATTTTTGAATTAAATATATATCTAAAGTCTGTGGTAATGTTATTCAAGCTATATATTCATTTAATGCATGCATTAAAAATTCAAAAATAAAATGTTGGATTATATAACGTTATATAATCGTAGAACGTTACACAAGATTAACTTTCATATATGTTATGTGAGAGTTATTTCGGGACAGAATAACACCGGAAATAGAAAAGATATGATGATAAGCATAGCTAGATGTTTTTTTTCCTTTCTGAAAGGGGAAATGGTGAAGAGTTGCTATCTCTCTTTTGTTCAGATGAAGCCAAATGCGTTTGACATGCCATTAAATTTGTAAACTTTACCACTGAATACACAACATAAATGTCAAGGGTATTTTGTGCCGTCTGCTATAAAAAAAATGCATTGTGCTCTTACTTTTTACGCGAGGTATAAATGTAGATTAAGAGATATTCGGTCTACAATTTTACTTAAATGGCAAATTTCTATGTTGTATGCTGCAAGTAAAATGCATCGTAATTACTACTTTCAGTTTAGAAGTTTTTAATAATCAATTACAGCCAAAAGCTTTGATCTAATAAGTTTTACACATATCACAAATGGAAACTTGTACCTCTTATCCTAATTTTAATAATTTGACAAAGGCTATAAGATATAGATATATACGATTTTCAGAGACTTTCACAAAAGTTATACAAGTATGACTCATCGATCAAGCGGGACACTTTTACTGAGCATATACCTTTCAATATCCAGTCTTATACATTTACTAGATCTAGAAGTGTACCAGGGAGATCAACATACAGTTTTATTATAAATAAGGCTGAAAGTTAGCTCAAAGACGAAGTCGATGAGTGACAACAGAATAACAAAATAAATGGACCAAAGATAGCTCCAATAAGCTGTAGAGGTATTCAACGCTGTCGGATATTAGAAAAAATTGAAAGAATAAAATGAAAAAGACGAAGCACCTACAATTAGTGAAATTACAGTTACATGTGTACATGCCACAAATTATAAGGGAACTACACTAGACAAATATACAACTGAAAAACAAAAGATAAACGTAAGCAATGATAGGGACTTGGATAGTCGACGTTAGCAGAAAGTATATGATATTAACAGCATTTTTTCAAGACAATTTTAAGATATTCAGTTGATTTTCAAGGTAATTGCGATTAAGGACGATCAAGACGCGTTCAATTTGTCAAGATCAAATAAGATTAAAGTGTTCAAACAAAAGGTAATCCCGTTACACAGTTTTTGTTAAGAAAGGGTAAAATTGTCGTAAGGCACGTCAAGACAAGGTCCCGTCCTAAAAATAGGCAGTATTTCATTTTTTTTTTCAATTTAGCTGTTCAATATTTTCATTGTTTTTACTAAAATGTTATAATCTGTACAAACAACTATTTTTGCCCTTTCAACCTAAGTTACAATGCACGGTTTGCCTACATCTATTTCGATGGGCCCCTTGTTGTCTATCGATATGCCATGTGTTGCCTGATGTAATATTTTAGCTGCGATCGATGTTACTCAACATTTTTGTCAAGAATATCGCTCAAGTGCACGCTAGGTGCCTTCATGATCTCGCTTGAGGGGGTGAATATTGTTCACCTCTGGTTGAAGACCCTCAGGCGGTATCAAGATGTAGACAGGAATAAAAGCCCTGTCCTTGATAAACTGAAGTTTTCTAAGTATCGTGTGCGTTTTTGTCACATGTACATTCACTCCATATCCTTTCATATTCTCTAACACCAACACGAACAAAGATGAATTGAAATTATAGAAAATTATCAATAAATAAAAGAACATTTGTCAATAATTTTCTGATGAAAAAATTTGTACTGCGAACCTAATATTAACTACTCAAATGAATGATGATCATTTATTTGTAATTTGACCGTGTAAACATGTATATATAAAGAAAGTCCGTTTTGTTTTCTTTACATATTGTGTTGACATAATCTATATGATTTGCTGTGTTGTAAATTATATATTGAATTTGGATATATTTTCTATTAATTTCAGAGGGTTCTCATTATTGAAGGGGAAGGATGGTCTCATCCAATTTTATCAGATGTATCTTTTCTGTGCCCTACTCTGGTAGTGTCTGTTTCTTTGTTGTTTCCGATGTTGACATTGTCCTTGGATTATTCGTTTGGATTGACGGTGCGGTTCTCGCTTAATTTTTCAAAATAAGATATTACCGCATTACATTTCTCTCCTGCATCCCGATATATTTTATTCAGATATCCCGACGTTAAAGTAAGTTAAAAACGACAAATCCATGTATACAGAAAAGTTTTCTCTTGTACCCTAGATATCAGGGAGATACTCCTTAGTTTTAAACAAAATTTTGTAAATTTTAGATATTGCAAGTTTCAACAAAGAAGTCAGTTTTCGGGTCAGCACTGAAGTACTGACTACTTGGCTGGTGAATACGCTCGGGGACTAACAGTCCACCAGCAGAGGCATCACTCAAGTGATAACAAAAAACTGAATACCGAAGTTACTGTTGATTTAGTTTCTGCATTTGCGCATTTCGACAACCTAAAAGATGGAATTTTGGTTTCAGATAGACTAGTTCAACACTTAATAGAAATCAACAATACACTGTTCCATGATATATACACAAACGCCAAATAATCAGTCAAGTCAAAAATGTTTTTACCCGGACAGGCTAACAGCTAAAGATTATATTAATTTGACCTCAAGGTCAAAGGTCAAGGTCACAAAAAGCAATTGTGATACGCGACACTCCGTCTTATGATGATAAATTTACTCTTGTCAAGGCCATAAGATGGAATAAATATACAAACAAGTTAAAATTCTTGTCGAACTGCGATAAACGGTCCCAACCTCTGTCTTCTTGTTTTTAATCATTTTTACGTTTTGATATGTGTATATATTCATTGTTTTACCTTTTATCGCAGTTCGACAAAAATTTTAACTTGTTTGTTTATTTATGCTTACATGAACTGCCTCACAACACTCTTTATTTTATATATTTCATAAGATGAAATAGTTGTGGCCCGGGGTTTTAACAATTTAGTACCTCAAGGTCAAGGGTAATGGTCACAAAAAGTTGATACCCACATGTCAACTATCTCAAGAGTAAGTCAATATATGTAAAAGAATCTGGCCGTGACAACCCAACAGCTAATAATTTCAATAATTTGTTATCAAGGTCAAAGGTCAAGGTAGTCAGAAGCTAATATAGTATGTGAATTGATATATCTTGATGATACTCGCACGTGCAAAATATTATAGCTCTAGGTCGAGAGATGAAGAGATTCTGGTTTTTAGTAATTTGACCTAAAGCTTAAAGGCCAAGGTCACAAGAAGACCATTATGGTATACGACTCACTATCCCATATGCCAATCCTGAGTACAGGTCTAAAGCTCGAAAAGCGTTGGCCGGTGCTATAATCAAAAGTCAAGGTTAAAAGAAGCAATTTTGATACGCGACTCATAATGAAAATCCCACATACCAAATATCCTTAATCTAGTTCAAAAGATGAAAAGTTAATAATTTCAGTAATTTGACAATAAGGTAGATATCTTGAGAAGTCATTACGGTACGTGACATGACATATGATGATACTACAACATGACAAACATGATAAGTTTAGGTTGATATATGAAAAAGTTCTGTCTCAGGGATATTTAATTCTGTAATTTGACCTAAAGGTAAAAATTGAGATCACACAGTCTTATGATGATTCACCCACGTGCTAGATATCCTACTTTTAGTTCAAATAGTAATAATAATAATACTTAACTTACTGTAAATGTAGTTTCTGCTTATGGCCATTCGACAATTTACGCCTCTTCACTGCAAATAAAATCTTAACATTAGAAGATAATAAACTCAAAGATGTTCAATCACTGTCAGAGAACACAACCATGAAACATCAGCGAATATCAGCTTAGGACAGAACTTTGCAAAAATTGAAAATTGAAAATTGAAAACTTTATTGCCGGGAGCTAGAAAATTCAGTTTTAACTTGAGGTCAAAATAAGACATTTTGATACGCCTCTCATATTGTCGTATTGAAACATCCAAATGCCAAGTATAAAGTGAAGGTCAATGGATAAAAAACATTTGGCCTGGATAGGCAAACACCTAACTTGGTAATTTTCCTCAAGGTGAAAGGTCAAGGTCGTTAGTAGCTATTATGTTATTATGAAATAACATATCATGATAATAAACACATATGCCAACTTTTTAAGTCTAGGCCAAAAGGTAAAAAGTTATGACTTAGACAGGACAATAGCTAATTATTTCAGTAGTTTGGCCTCCACATCAGAGGTCAAAGTCGTACGTAGCCATTTTGGTACCTGACATATCGTATCATAATGATCCACCAACATGCCGGATGTTTTATTCTAGGTCGAAGGTGAAAAAATTCGGACAGAGAGTAAGAATAAAAAAAAATGACCCCATGGTAATAAATATCAAGGCCACAACAAGGCCATTACGGTACCAAGTCACCGTCTCATAAGAAAACAGCCATGTGCCAAAAGTATCATGTCTAGCTCAAAAATAAAGCTACAAAAATCAGAAATTTGACCTCAAGGTCATATGTCAAGGCCACAAGAAGGCCATTTCGGTACGCAACTCACCGTCTCATTAGAATACAATCAAGTGGCAGATATCTCAAGTCTAGCTCAACATTCTGGCTTTGAGATGACAAATTCAGTACTTTCATATAAAGGTTAAAGGTCAAAGTCACAAGAAACCATTATGTTACCTTAACAACGTCTCTTGATAATACACAAACATGAAAAAATCTTGAGTCTTGGTAAAAATTATGGAAACATTTTAGCCCGGGCAGACCAACAACTAACAAATCTAGTAATATGACTTCATGTTCAAAGGTCAGGTTACAGCAAAGACGTTCACCTCCGGACAGTTTAACAGCAAAACATTTCAGGTCAAAGGTCAAAGTCACACGAAGGTAATTATAGTACGCGCCACACCGTCTCATAATGAAGCACTCAATATACCAGATAGCTCAAGTGCAGGTCAAAACACAAAAAAGTTATGGATCGGAAACGACGATTTGAGAGAAGTGGAAAAAGAAGAAACAAATGGTAAAACACTATGTCTGCCTTCGGCGAAGTAAATTTACTGAAACTTTCAAAGGCATGCAATTTTACGGAAATATTGTAAGCAACCATGCTTTTGTGGGTGACTTTTTGTCACTAAAATATTTTTAATGGTCAGATTTTGATAATTTTAATTCGAATTTTGGTAAATTTCCTGAGAAGGACTAGTTATCTGTTGTAAATCTACTTAGCAACCACATCTTAATATAGGCAAAATTATAATTACAGTGAAAGGAGCAGATCAGGCACTAGAATCCGCGGAACCCTTACGAATTTTCAAAGATAGTGGTCTTGTAGTTAGCAGTTTACCTGTATTTGGTGTTATTTATATGCTAAATATGTAAGGAAACGAGATTGCAACAGAGGAGGTTTGGGTACCAATGAACCAGTTCAACCATACCCGCTGGATTTTGCAAGTACATGTTCCAAGTCCTACTGTCCTGAGTTACTATCGTTGTTTCCGTTTGCCTTTTGTTTTTATGTGTGTTTTTCTTTTGTAGTTCCCTCATGAAATGTGGCCAGAGATTGTATTTTCAGCAATTGGAGTGTATTTAAATGAATTACAGATTCTCTTATGATGTGGCAGCAATATCTGTTTCTTACACGATAAAATAATTTTTCGTATCACTTAGTGATAACTTTTATGCTATCATTTCATTGGCCTTTCATACGATTAGATAAGTTTTCAGCCTTATTTTCATTGGTTGTTCTAGAAGTCACACATCAGGTCAAACCAACATCATGGCAATTCTTTTTCATTGCATTATGTCGTCTGCATTATTTTTTATTTCATTGGCAAGAAGAAGAAATGAAAAAATGAGCTTCGTTTGTACACACCTATTAATTCATTCTCCCAAAACAGTTAAATATATTTTGGCCACTTGAAATATACTATTTTATTGCTAAAAATAAGTTAATTTCCTTCCTGTGTTCTGTGTTGATGTTATGATGTAATGTGTATTGGGATCATTGACGCGTGGAAATTGACATCAGAATCAGTTACCACAGAGACAGAGAAATTTACACCTACCTTTAATTACAAATCATTCGTAACACTTTCACTCAACTGACAAGCAGAAATTAATTTTATTACTGTATAGATGTTTAAAACTGTAATTACAATTCAACCGAGCTGTCATCCAGGTTTGTCACGTACCTGTCATTCTTATTGATTGTTGTGTACATGTGCGTATAGTGCAACATACATGTACTTCCTACATCTACAACACTTATCGTTGTTTATTTTCTACTTTATATACGGGGAAAATTTATTGTTAGACTTTACATTCATTATAAGGATAAGTTCAAAGCACATAATCAAGCTTCAATGTATTCACAAACACAACCAAATTCTCCCAACTTAACATAATCGGGAGAACACGACAGAATGGTTTACAGATGAATTTTATCATAAGAAAAATAGGTTTCACAACTCGTGATGCTTGTATATCGCTTGTAATCAAATCTCGCTATTTAATTACTGTAATAATAATTAACTCGCTAAAGCTCGTTAACTATTATTGTGTAATTAAATACAATAATTTGATAATAAGCGATATACAAGCCTCACTCATAATGAAACCTATAATTGTAAATACAGATAAGGCAAAGTCTGAAAACTGTGACTTGGGAATGACATTATCGTATTAGAAAGGACTCCTCATGACAGTGCAAGTAATCTAAATAGCAAAGACTGTGTGTTGGTTTACTAAAAACTGAAGTGGTAAACTGCCTTAAGATGATAATGTATTCAGTATCAAGAAAAGGTGAGACTGTATTGAGTATAGATCTTGAATAAACGGCTATCATTTGTACTAAATAGTCTATCGCTCACCGTATGATGGACAGAAATATCCTATGTAGTTTTGGTAATAAATATTTTACGGGAAAAGGGAGCTAATTCGCAACAAAGTAAAAATGTAAAAATATGACATTCGATATTATTTAATCAATTTTGTCGTCACAATGATATGGCCGAGCGAGAGGAACATGTCGACATGAAAGTCAAGTCAATTCCAAATCCAATTCGTATTTCACAATATGCGCAAAATAAATGTGTCGTGTGATAGTGTCGGTCTACTTTAATTGTACAAGAAAAATTAATTTCATGTTTTGCAAATTGATTTTTAGTGAGGAATTTGAATTTTTGATAGGCGTTTTTGAAAAAACTGCTTGCATCCTTCTTCCTCGATACCTATTACCTTTTTTTGGACTACTTTATTTGATTATGGATTTCCATATTATGTGATTGTAATGCTTATGTTGAGAGGTTACTCCTTGAAACAAATGAACAGCAAAACGAAAAACTGGTTTTGTATGCAACTTCGGTTTTTTTTGTAATTTGAACCATTGTGCCGATGCCACTACGGGTTAAATACGAGGTCTTCAAGGGTATTCACCAGTCTAATAGTCAGTCTTCTCTGATATGAAAATTCTACCTTACATTGCATTAATAGAAATTTACTGTTTGCACAAAATTCTAACCACTTAAAAATACTGAGGCTTCATTCCGTATAGCGTACTCGGTAGATGTCCATGGTACTGGATTTGGCTGCCTATTTCGATATTTTTGGAATGAGTACTTCTTTTGTGACTTCTTTTTGATTATGGCTTTCCATGTTGATTTTAATGCTGCTGATGAGAGGTTACTCTTTGAAAAATTTGTACAGCAAAACAAAATAAACTGTTTTTTTATGTAACTTCGTTTTTTTGTATTTATTGCAAACATCTAATACAAGTATTTTTAACCTCTCCTGTCATTTAGGTTATATTTGATATTACTGATTATTCGGATATCGTTTGTTTTTTTTTGCATTTTAACATTTTTTGAAATTATGGATTTCCTTTGTTTGGGTTTTAGTGCTGCTGATGGGGAATACATTTCCGAAATGGACATACAGATCATTAAAATTATTGCAGTTGGAGCTCGAGTTGACATATGTTTTATGGTCTCATATTCATTTAGTCCATATCCTTTCGTAAAATATTTAATAAAGGAGTTTGTCTTTTATTGCTGTGTGGAGTTGGTAAAACAATTCCTCGTGGTAGAGATGCATGCTCTTTATTTTTCTTAGATATGGTGTACTTGTACATGAGACAATATCTCATGTGTACACTTTGTTCAATTGCTATTATCTAAATTTATGTAAATTCTAAAACCGAAGGATTAACTCCCACCATCTTAGTTTTGTCCTTAGCTATATTTGATATTACTGATTATTTGGATTTCGTTTGGTTTTTTGCATTTTGACATTTTTTGAATTTATTGATTTCCTTTGTTTGGGTTTTAGTGCTGCTGATTAGGAATGAATTTCCGAAATGGCCATACAGCTCATTAAAATTATTGTAGTTGGAATTGACATATGTGTTATGGTCTCATGTTCATTTACTCCATATCCTTTCGTAAAATATTTTTGACATTTGTTAAGAAAACTGACTGTTACTTTTCTGGTTACTGAATATATACTACATGTTACTGAATTGTCGTAGTTTTCAGTTGCTAGTGAAAAGCAATATATGGCTTGCGTTTTCTGGTGTTCCACGTGTAAGGTGTCATAATGGATTATTCACAGTATCTATATCCATCTGTATTATCATCATTTGATGAATAAGTTATAATGTCCTTTAGGTAAGATGGAACATGACATACATTTTCGTTTATCATTCGAAATACCATGATTTCGGCGAATAGCCGTTGCAATTTTTACATTATTGCCATTCCTAGTTTTTTAGATGTTCATTGAAGGTCTATGGTCGAACTCCATTCGGGTCACTGTTTGTCTCCCCAATTGCGTTGTCGATGTTCTTGTGAACCATGCGACCAAATATGATTGATTGTTTCCGCTTCTCAATGGAAGCGGCTTTAACTTTGGTCAAACTTCGAATCATTAAGTTTCGGGATAACTCGTAAATGGTTCTATGCTAGTATGGCGCTCGTGTATGCGTTTGTAATCGTCATGTTGACAAACGTTTCAACGATACACGATTATTAACAACAAATACCAGAAACCGATCCATGATTCCGACATGGAGACTAATTGCAGTTATGGCAATTAATTCGTGTTTTTTAGAAAGAGGAAGTTCTCCTGATGTATTGATGCTATAATGTTTAGTCCTAATACTATACTCACAAGAAGTATCTTTTATTTGGATAATTTAAAGAGATAAAGAAGAAGTGCATTTAAAAGAGCACGGGAGGTGTTATATTTCATTTATCTTGTGCTGAAGAATGGGCAAGTCTTTTTTCTCACAGGTAAAACACGCATTATTATTCGCCGCCAGGAGGCGGCGAATATATTTGATACGATATTTTGAAACTTCAGTGGAGGAGCACGTGACCAGGAGCAGTTGTTTGTTTTCCATTAGAATCGATCTAATGTGTCCTAATCTTTTACAATGAAGATACCTTTCAATAAGATAGGAAATATTTTTAAATTACTTATTCAAGAAAATTGTTTACAAAATTATTAATTTAATTTTCATTCATATTATAACTAATGTGAAAGGAAAATCAATAAGACAAGGGAGACGGGTTATGCTTGCTTGACTTTTTTGTTACATGTCCGGAGGAGTGTGTCTGGATATCATGATGCAGATGCATGATTACCTTAATTGCAATGGTTTTCAAGTTGGGGGTTGCATATTGTTTCCAATTAATATTGTTATTATTACTATTAATTTTTGGTTGTTCATAAAAAAAAAAATAATAAAAAAATGATAAATACATAAAGCGAGAACCAGCGTATCCGGCACAATCTTTTTACCAAACACGTGTGCCTCAGATATGGGTTAATTGATATAGGTCAACATTAGTGAGAGTGAAAACAAAAGAAAAT
>MJUU01022844.1:72024-116417 GCA_002080025.1 Modiolus philippinarum
AGAACCGGAAGCCAGGGGTTCCAGCAGCTGTTTGCTCTTTCTAATTTATTATTTTGAAAAAATATACCCTTTTCCATCAAAATATTTTGTTTTAAATAATTTTTCAATGCTATAAAGTTTACTTGAGTTTGGTTTAATTTTGACTTATATATATAAAATTTAGAAATAAGCAGAATAAGATTTCTTACATAATTCATATCTGATTTTTCTAATAGTCCAAATAAAATAATATTTATGTTAAGGGGCATTTCAATTCTAGTATTTGTAAATATCCAAAGTTTCAGATCTTGCCATAGTTTTTCTATCTTAGGACAATGCCAAAAAATGTGTTCAATGGTTTCTTCTCTTTGTAAGCAAAAAGTGCATTTATCTGTATCAGACATTTTAATTTTGTATAGCAATTCATTGGTACCAAGTATCCTGTGTGTTATTCTATATTGGAACCATTGTAATTTAGAACTTTTTGATAATTTGAAAGGGAGGGAATGTATTTTCTTCCAATTATATTGACAATTAAGTTTTTCAGACCATTTCATATTACTTTTGATGTTTGAAATTTTATTATTTAATACATTATACATGTCCTTGGAGCCTTTTTCTGATTTCAAAAATACCACAATTTTATTGGGTTGAAGGGGTCCATGTATTTTCTTTAAATCTTTCACCTTGAGATCTATTGATCTGAAATAAGATTTAATTGAATGAATTAAGCCTTGATAAATTAGAAAATTGGTATTAACATTATATTGTTCTATGAAAACATTAAATGCTAAAAAATTCCCTGATGAATCAATCAAATCGTTTACTAACCATACTCCTTTGGAAGCCCAATTCTTATAATACACAGTATGATTGTTTATTTTAATATTATTATTCCACAAGCAACATGAGTTTGGACTTAGTTTATCTTGTAGAGAACTTTTGGTAAGAAGATCATTCCAGGCATCATAAACATCTTGCCAAAATTTATTTTTTAATCTATGGTCTGGACCAGTATAAGCTATTTTTGTTTTATCGATTTTTTCAGTGAATGCAAATAGATTAAACAATTTTGACTCTTGTTTTAAAACTCTTCTTATCCAGGTTAGTTTTAATGCTTTAATATATTCATTAATATTTACCATTTTTAGCCCCCCTAAATTGTAAGGCTGTGAAAGGGTTTCTCTATTAACTTTGTCTGGTTTACCATCCCAGATAAAGGTGAATAGTTTAGAATTAAATTGTTGAATAATATTATAACCAGGAGTCGGTAAAGTTAAAAATAAATGATTAAGTTTTGAAATTATTAAAGTTTTGATAAGGGTTATTTTCCCAATAGGAGATAATATCTGATTAGACCACAGTTTTATTGCATTGTCTATTTCTCTAAACCTTGAAGAATAATTCAGATGTTCCATTTCACTTAAATTTACAGAAAACTCTATCCCTAATAATGTAAATCTGCTGGAACCCCACTGCAATCCCCACTTAAACATATTACACATATACTGATATTCTTTAAATGTGTACATAATCAGTGGGTGTTCCCGTTCTGCAAAAGCTGCCTTCAAAAAGTTACAAATATTTTTTAAATTTATAGAAGTTGTTGGGTTTAACAAATCTTCGTTTTAAGTATAATAGAGATTCTTTACTTTTATCATTGCATATATCATGCTTTATTCTCAATGTTTTATATTGTGGGCATTGCAATAAAAAGTGAAATTCATTTTCTACTTGATCTTTACAGAATTTACAAAATCTTTTATCTGGTGGTATTTTTGGTTTAGAATACCTCCCTGTTTCAATTAGCAGCGAATGTGCACTTATTCTTATTTTTGTTAATTTGTTTCTAAGTTCTTTGGGAATGTTAAAGTTTAAGTACTCTTGTTGTTCAAAAGATTTAAAGATTTTACTATAAAATACAAGTTTGCCTGAAGATTCTTTTCTTATATTAGAAAGTTCAAAGGTGATTTTTGACTTGTAATGATTTTCAAGTTTCGTTTTATACACATGTTTTGAAATATTGAGAGGGAATATTTTCATGTTTTTTGAAATTTTAATAACACTATTAGTCCACGAGTTTTCTTTAATTGTAAGTTCTTTATCTTTTATATCTATTATATAAAATATTTTCTGTAAGATCATCTTTAACGGAAGAAAGTTTCATTTTTAATATGAAACCAGTAAACATCACAAACATGAATACAATGATCTTACAGATTTTATTTAATACAAACAACCATTATTGTTAACATTTTTTGCAATTTTATATATATACTTTTTTTTACAATTGTTTTCAACTAAAAAAAATGAGATGTTTTTACACAGTTAAAGTTATAAGATCCTAGTCACATCTGTTTTGTTACGTTTTTACTTGAAGTTTTAAAATTTTCAATAAACATATAAAGCAAGCTATTTTTATTGTTTTTCAGTTACTATAATGAATTTGACAGTGTATGCTTGTGCAATAAAAAGAATCTTTATTCTATTAGGTTATGACTCTGTTGTCAGGTTTTGCCATTGTCTGTACATAAATTGGTCCAATGCAATACATTTTAATAGCTTCAGCTAACCAATTTTTAATATGAACAGAATGATTCTTGCAAAAAAAGAAATACTAACAATACTAATATATATATAATATTACAATCCAATCCATTTGTTACTGTAAACATATTATATTAAATAATTCATTATATACATATACAAACAAATACAAATACTATTATTCCCCATTTACGTGTCGTAATCATCCTGGAGTTTATAAATCAAGACCCACACGTGGTAATCGTGTTACCACCGATCAAACCAGTATGATATCATTCGTGTTATTTGTTTTATGTATATTGCTGCTTATATCCGGTATACAACCCAATCCGGGCCCAGGATCTGAAGATTCCTTTACTAGTTCAAGTTCAAGTGATAGCTTTAGCAGTATTGTAAAACATGCTATTTCTTTCGTCCATCTTCATGTACAGAGTATAGTACCTAAACTTGATCTTGTTATAGCTGAATTCTCGTGTCATGACATTCTTTCGTTTACTGAGAGTTGGTTAACAACTCAAGTAAGTGATAATGAAATTAGTATTCCTGGTTACAAATCGCCGTTTCGTAGGGACAGGGTGGGGCGAATAGGGGGAGGGGTTTTAGTTTATGTTCGTAATAATATCAACTGCCACCTCAGGCCAGATTTACATGTTGGTGATGTCGAGTGCGTTTGGCTTGAGCTTCGGTTTAAATCTAAAAAGTATCTTTACGGGACGTTTTATGTTCCTCCAAATAGTAATGCACAGGTATGGAATGATATAGAACAGTCTATAGATTTTGCATTATCGTGTAATCATGATATTATTGTTACTGGAGATTTTAATGTAAACATGTTACGTAATACTCCAAATGATAAAATCGGTAACATAAAAAACCAGTTCAGTTTACATCAACTTATTTCAGACGCCACATATATTACTGAGCATAGTTCTTCGATTTTGGACCTTATACTTGTAAATAATCCTAGAGTTATTTTATTGTCGGAGGTTAGCACACCGTTACTTGATCAAGTCCGATATCACTTACCGGTGATTGGTGTAATCGATCAGCCATGTAAACATCAACAAACATTTAAACGTAAAGTATACTTGTATGATAGAGCTGATTTCGATTCATACCGAGAAAATCTCTCACTTGTAAATTTCGACAATTTGTTTGTGTCAAATGATATTGATTCTATAACGCGTTCGTTAATAAAAGTAATTATAGAGGAAGCCGATAAAGCAATACCGAACCGAATTATTACGGTAAGGAAGGATGACCCTCTTGGATAACCAGTGAAATTAAAAAGTATATTCGAAAGAAAAACCGGCAACACAAACGTGCAAAAAGAAGTAATTCCGTAGGCGAATGGGCAAAATTTGGACTCATTAAGAACAAGTGTAATAAAATGGTAAATAATGCAAAAAGTGATTATTTTTCAAAGCTGTCAACCAAGATCTGTTCAGAAACTCGCGGCAGTAAACAATATTGGAATGTTATTAAATCGTTGATGAACTATGACTCTACCGAAAACCGATCTATCCCCCCTTTACAAGTTGACGGAAATTTAATATGCGATAATAAGGAAAAGGCAAATATTTTTAATGATTTCTTTTGTAGTCAAACTGACCTTGATGATGCAAATATCCCTACTCCAAATATAGTTGTCAGAAGACACGAAAGTCTTCAACAAATAGTAATTAATGAGAACGAGGTTGAGGATATACTAAAAATTTTAGACATATCTAAAGCCATTAGTCCACGACTACTTAAAGAAGCTTACCAAATCCTAAAATCCCCTCTTTGCAAACTATTTAACTTGTCCCTCAGAACTGGAATATTTCCAACTGATTGGAAATGTGCCAACGTTAGTCCTATATTCAAAAAAGATTGTCCAAGTAATTACAAAAACTATAGACCCATATCATTAATCAGTGTTATTGGAAAAGTAATGGAAAGATGTGTTTATAAACACATTCACAATTATCTTCTTGCAAATAATATTATTACAGAAAATCAGTCTGGGTTTACAAAAGGGGATTCAGCCATTTATCAACTTATAAACATAACGAATGACTTTGGAAAAGCTCTTGATGATGGTAAGGAAATTAGGGTAATATTTTGTGATATAAGCAAGGCATTTGATAGAGTTTGGCATAGGGGTTTATTAAAAAAATTAGAGTCTATCGGTATAACAGGGGCACTTTTGGAATGGGTTCAAAATTATTTATCTGGAAGGAAACAAAGAGTTGTAATTAATAATGTGTCATCTGACTCGGGTAATATAAAAGCAGGGGTACCTCAAGGGTCAATTCTAGGTCCTCTATATTTTATAATTTTTATAAATGACATTGTCACACACATACATTCTACAATTAAATTATTTGCAGACGACACTAGTTTGTACTTAATTGTGGATAATCCGCAATTGACGGCCGATATTCTTAATAGTGACTTGGACAAAATTCATACCTGGTCAAAACGGTGGCTAGTTTCTTTCAACCCAGAGAAGACTGAAACTATGACCATTTCACGAAAAGTTATCAAACCTCATCATCCTGCGATTTTAATGAATGGTACTCCGATTGCTGAAGTTTCTAATCATAAACATCTTGGGCTGAATATTTCAAATGACGGAAATTATCATACTCATATTGACTTAATAACCGAAAAAGCGTACAGACGTTTAAATATATTACGTAGATTCAAATTTATTCTTGATCGGCAGACGCTAGAAACAATATATCTAACTTACATACGGCCTTTACTAGAGTATGCTGATGTCATCTGGGACACAAATGTAAACTTTCTGAATGAAAAAATCGAAAAGGTACAAATAGAGGCTGCTAGAATCGTAACTGGGGGGACACGTCTTGCTTCATTGAATAATCTATACATAGAAACGGGATGGGAAAAATTAAAGAGTCGCAGAGATATTCATAGATTGGTTTATTTTTATAAGATGAAGAATAATATCTCACCAGCATATTTATCAGATTTAGTTCCCGAATCTCTTGGCAATATACATACACATAACACTAGAAACGCTTCTCTTATTCCTCCCGTAAGGACACGAACAGCCTTATATACAAATTATTTTTTGCCGGCAAGTATTCGTTCATGGAATCTTCTACCAGATCGTACTAAGTTCAGCACCTCTGTTAACTCTTTTAATTCTAATTTGAATCCGAATCGTTCTCAAAAACCACCGTACTATTTCATCGGAAGAAGACTCGGTCAAATTTTCCATTCTCGACTTCGAATGCATTGCAGCTCCTAAATCAACATCTTTTTTCCAAAAATATCGTTGACTCTCCACTTTGCCAATGTGGCGCTATTGAAACCACAAACCATTTCATTTTACACTGCCCTCGTTATAATATACAAAGACAACAATTTATAGAGCCATTTTTTTAGATCCCTTAATTACATGTGATCACTTACTGTTTGAATCCCCCGAGTTTAGTTTTGAACGAAACTCAGAAATTTTTGTGGCAGTGCAATCCTACATCTTAAACTCTAAACGTTTTGAACGGTTTTAGTATTGCGTACATAGTTATTTGAACTCGCCATTGTTTTTCTTTTTCTTTTTCAACTCTTCAACCGTAATTGCATGTGCTCATTGACCCCCCCTTTTTTTTCTTAAATTTATATGTAATTTTGAGTAATCTTATTTCTTCTACTTATGCAATGTATTTTAATGTTATTGTTTTGTACTTACTTACATTGTATAGATTTTGTTACAATATGTATATATTTTTTCTATTTCTCTTTACTTTTATTTGTCCAAATTTAAAGAATCTTTTTTTTTCAACTAAGTAACTCGTCGCTTAACCTGTTTATCCTTATTTTGAATAGATAATAAAAGATGTTAATAGAAAAATAAATTTTGATTTATTAAGTGATTCAATTCAGAAATCTGCGTTTAGAGCATACTTCTTTACTATTTGTAAATTTTATTTGATCAGGAAACGGATTAATATAAGTTTTTTAACTTGTTTCCGAATCCTATTTAATAATTCTAATTGTATTGTTATATTGTTCTATATTATTGTGTTTGTAATCCATTTGTTAAAAAAGGGGTTCTTAGCTCATCTGACTCAGAGGGTCATGTGAACTATTGCCACCATGAAGCATTCGTCGTTGTCATCCGTCATAAACTTTTCTTATTTTCATCTTCTTTGAAAGCACGGCCAATTTGGACCAAACTGGGCAGGGATGGTCCTTGGGTGGTTCCCTTTCAAAATTATATCCGATATCCCTTCCCGCTAAAAATGTTCAGCATGTCAAGGGCTGTCATCTTATGCAGTAGTGACAAGAATCAGGCCACAGTGACCTAGATATATGGTAAGAGTTTAAGTGACAGCTCATATGTCATGTACTATTAGAGATGGGATCAAACAATTTTACATGCAGATATCTTTGAGGGAAAAGGATTTAATTTCATGGTCCACTGACACTGATTGAATTTAGGTCAGAGTTCATATCTTAGGTACTATAAGAGATAGTATCATGTTATCTTGCATGCAGATGTCTCTAAGAAAGAAAACAAAATTAAACAAGAGTTTGTTCATCACTGTGACCTACATTTCATGGTTCAATGATTGGTTAAAGTTAAGGTCAGAGCTTATATTTCTTGTACTATAAAAGTACAATAACACATTTCCAAGACATACACCCTACTTGACCTAATTTGGCTGCGAATTGATGCTTTGCATCAATTTTTAACTTGTAATTAGTAGTGAAAATAGGAGACTGTAAATAGAGTTATGTACATCAGTTTTATCACATTGTTTTATTATCGTTTTATGAACATATGAACTTTATATCGTTTTGTCAATCAGTAATAGATATAGCACCACTTGCACATTTTTAGATAAAAGATTTAACTTAATATAAATACTTTTGTCACACGTATTGTTATATTATTCATAAAAAAATAGCTAACTTGACAAGGTATAAAGTGTGAAAATTTTATAGTATATTCAGCAAAAAACGCAACAGTTTGATTTTATGCAAGTTTTATCAAAACATGTTCACCTTCAATAAATATAACCTTTCATTTAATTGGCTGTCGTCCATCACCCGTTCTTTGATATGGAAAACATTGTCCCGTCTGGTGGGATTTCCTAATGGATATATAAAGGGAGATAACTCTAGTGCAACTTGACAAGTTATTTCATCGTTATTGATATAGTCTGTTTCTTTAATTAAAATCAAATTAAGCATTATGACTAGGTGTTGTCTGTGTTATTACCAAATAATAATGTTAAAAACATAATAATTGGCAAATGTTTACATTTTCAGTAATAAGAGACATCGACACAAGAATTATGTCACCTTGACCTATATTTTCTGCATCAATGGATTTGGCTAAATTTCCTTTAAGGTCTATATATCAACAATAATTAACCAACATTGGCATTTGGGATTCTTATGTAGAATTGTTGCATATAGCCGATATATGTGCAATAAGCTTTCAGAATTTTGTTTCAGTTCCAAATTTGGAAATTTTCCTGAAAATGTCTAAGACTAACATTTTTGAATTATTTTGCAAACAGTCAAATATCTTAGCCATTTTTATGGCCGGGAACTACAATCACACGCCACAATCCACAAGCGAACTGCACCAGAATAAACAATTAAAAAAAAACGAGAGACAAACATAAATAACAATAGGAACTCGGAATAGCCGGACTTGATAACGGCAGTAGCAATATCAAGTGGTACAATGTAGGGTTAAACCGGTTAATGGGTACCCAAACCTCCCCTTTCTCTATCCCGTTTCCCCATAGTATAATAAACATGCAAATAAAACCTAATACAGGTAGAATGCCAATTCAATGACCACTCTCTTAGAAAAGAAAAGCATATGACAAAACGTAATTTAGAAAGATGGGTCAAAGAGTGCTCGCCGCTAAACTGCCGGCTAGCTCAAAGAACTAGTCTAGGTAAAACACTGCCCCACTACGGAAGAAAAATCAAACTCAAAACTCCCCGAAGAGTTTGGTAAAGAGTCGTCAAGTATTCCAGTAGACATTGGCAGTATCAGTGAGAGGCCAGTAAATATGTAGTCTTCAGGTCAATAAAATCCAAAGCCATATAACGGATTTGTTCAGAATATCTCGTCGATATCCACTATTACGTAAAGAAAGTAAGCTACGTCAAAGTTTTTCTGGATTATTAATCACTTTTTGACTTTTTTGACAACATTTCCATAAAATCGAGGATGAGAAATGCCCTTTGTAATTAGCTGTTTGCGAGTCGCGTCATACCTAGATATCAAATGTTCATATCTTCTGCAAAACTTCTTAAAAGTATTTCATAAAGTAAGTGACAACCGAACCGTCAATCCATAACGAAAAACCCAAGGACAATGGCATCATCGGAAACAACAAAGAAACAGATAAACAACATGAACACGGCACAGAAAAGAAAAACTAAGATGAACAAGATGGACCCAATAAAAATTATGGGTGATACCAGTTGCACCGGTAGAGTAAGCATCTCCTGCTTCTTATAAGAAACCCGCCGTGTTGAACATGTCAAATCCGGTAGTAAAGTAAAATCCGGTAGAGGAAACAACAAGTAAGCTTTAAAGGGAAAAGATGTGTCATCTGGGAAGCAGATATCCCATAGCGGTCCACAAGATGGTGATGTCGACCGTAAAACTTCTGGAGAGATGACTTCAAGTTTTTGGTAACATGCCCTTTTATAAGTAGCATATTTGTGAGAAACTTTAACCTTGTTTTGAAGTTTGTATGTGAGAGTAATGTTACGCTCATTAAAATCATCAAGGATAGAACAAATGCCAGCGAATCGTACAAGTTGAGATATATACACCCCGTAGGATGGAGCTCGGAACGTCAACGCCAAGAAATGAGAAATTAGTAATTGTAAAATCAAATTCATCCGTTTCATCATAAATAAAGTCTTCCACGGAAGACATGTGTCGCCTGTTTAATAACGCAAAAAGATATTTTAAGATCCATCAAAAAGGAGGTGGACATGCAAAAGATCCAAATCCCTCTAGGTCCCCATACTGATACCCCATGCCAAATTGAAATATGTGGTTCCTGAGAAAACGTGACAGAAATTTTCAAGACTCAAAAAATTTTCTAAGTTCCGTCAAACAGTAAGTGTGCATGTGAGAGCTCCAAAACTCTATTACACTGTAAAGGTTCTCATACTGATACTCCATCAGAAAGCTTAGATATGTGTTCCTGAGAAAAATGTGACAGAATTTTTTTCTGATACCCATCGGCAAAAAATATGCTAAGTTCCATCATACAGGAAGTGGGCATGCAAGAGATCCATAACACTATTACATGGTAAAGTTCTCCATACTGATACTCCATGAAAAATTTCAGAAGGCTTGGATATGTGGTTCCTGAGAAAACTGTGACAAATTTTTTTTGTGACCCTGATAAGCAAAAAATATTCAAGTTCCATCAAACAGGAAGTGGGCATGGGGGAGATCCGCAACTCTGTTACATGGTATAGGTCCCCATTCTGATACTTCATATCGAATTGCAGAAGGCTTGGATTTGTGGTACCTGAGAAAAACGTGGCAGAAATTTTCAAGACGCAAAAAATATTGTAAGTTCCGTCAAACAGGAAGTGGGTATGAGAGAGATTCAAAACTCTATTACACGGTATAGTTCTCCACACCGATACCCCATGCTAAATTGCAGAAGGCTGGGATACATGGTTCCTGAGAAAGTGTGACGCAGACGACGACGACGCAAGACGACAGATATTGGTACCTATATGTCGCTACTGCGTGAACGCAGGCGACACAATAACCTTGTTTATCTCAATTTTGACCGTATCATGCAGATCTTGCTCAAAATGATACAACGCGATTGTACGGTGTGGTACTGCCAGTCTAAGCTTTATCCAAGTCCGGTCGTAATTTGTCAAGTTTTTGTGTATTGTGTATGAATTGATGTAAACATTCCCGCCAACAGGCAATTATGAATGAAAATTACTCGATTTCTTTTCAAGGCCACGCTTCCTGTAATGCAGTCAGAAAAGCAAAAAATCTGATAATGTAGCGTGTATTCATGTTTGTAGAATGAAAAACAGAAATGTCGACATTATTTCATTCGCAAAATCATACAAAATAATTATCAAGCGAAATTTGGCCAGTTATGGCGTTTTGAAAGGTTTAAAATTTCTTAAAAGTCTCTAGCTACGCGGTCGCCTTTCAAGAAGTTTTTGCGCCTTTCAAATCGCAATAACTGGCCAGCTTCGCTTGATAATATATATTAACATATATCTAGCAAATGGTATAGTTTTACTGTAGTTTTGGATAGCCCTTTCAGAGTGATCATCTTTTTTAAGTGACAGCAATATCAGTTGTTCCGGACAGCCAAAAAATTGTTAGCTATATGTAGCTCCCACTAAAACATAAAATGATAATTAAGACCCCAGGAAAAGGTATTTAACTTGTATTGATATTGATCCAATATCCACCGTCTATGGGAAGAATCAAATCTCCGGCCTTACATTGATTACGTGCTACATGTACAATGTTTCGGCGTTTTTAGGATATATACCAAGGGAAACCACTCTTCAGAGACCGCTCTTCATGTTTTAATATTTTAATATATGTATACATGTATTTTTGTATTCATTTTATTTATTTTTCGATTCGGTTTTTATGGATTGGTTTATTTATCATATGTATATTTTAACTGACCTTTGCAAGTCATTTCTATTAGTATAATTGTTTATTTACACATTTAATGAAACATAATCTGCTGATTTCATAAGATAGTATTGTAGACGTAACACCTCATTACTCTAATTATATAGAGATGTTTAGTCTGCTTCCTATGAAACATTATCTTATGATTCGGTTGACTAATTCGCCAATGTTGCGATGTCTTTTGAAAGTTATTGTTGAATTTTCTCAGAGAGAATCCCATTGTTTTTAATGATAGACCAATGTTTCTTAATCATCTTTGGATGCATGGTGGTGATAGATCGTTACAAAAGAAATATTGGGTTGTAAATTGTTTACCCTTTTATCTTTTTTCTGAAGAGTGGTTTCCCTTGGTATATACTAGTATCCTAAAAAACCTGAACACTGTACACGTAGCACGTAATCAATGTAAGGCCTGAGTTATGATCCTTTCCATAGACGGGTGGATATTGGATAAATATCAATACAAATGTAGTTCTTTTATATATGATAGATTTAAAGTCATATTTTCATATGTATTGAAAATACAAAAGTTTTTTTTCAGTTACATTGAAAAAACTATTTTTCTAAAGATATTATGCGATAAAACTGGAAATGCATTTTATTTCACGAAATTATCCTAATATACAGGCAGGATAAAGTTGTGATTTGAACTAGTGTTAACTCGATATATATACAACAAATAACACATAATTAATCAATGAAGGGATATGGAGTAAATGCAAATGAGACAAAGTCTCTACAAATACATGGTAGAACCAAGAAAATGAACAACTTTTTGTTTGTTCTTCACCTTGAGGTCACCATGAGACCTTCAACATTGAGCTTTGCTCATATCTCATAGTATTAGCACAACGGCCCCTCGCACCGGTTTGAGCTGAATTCTTTGGTAATTTTCGATCATCGCTACAGCCATGTCTTTTGTAAATGTGCAATGGCATGTACAAAAAGTTACAATACATCAAAAGACTTTCCCTGAAAAGTTGTTTACTAATCTGTAAATGTGATAGCCACTGTAGATGGGATTGCTGGTAATAGGGTGGGATACAGGATATGATGATATAAAAGTATATTTTGTGGAATATTATTAAATCATCGTTTTAAAGTATTAGTGTTGGGCAACTGTTGGTTTACATCATGAATTGGCCAATCGTAGTGTATTTCTTTTTTGGGCCAATATTGCGTGTCTTTTTGAGTTATATTTCCTTGCTTTGGGCAAATTTTCCTTTTTTCTGCGTTGATCTGGTGCTTAGCTAGTGCACTAAATTTATTTCCGTTGACTTGATTCATATATTGGCCAACACCACGTTTTTCACTACATTATTTATCGGTTGGTCAAATAATGTTCTTGTTGTTGTTGTTTATTTAGATTCGTCTAAATACTGTCTAATGGCTTGGTTTAATTTATTGTTTTTGGACCAATCTTGTATTAAAAGGGTGCCAGTGTAGGGCGAATGTTGAGTTTTAACCGTTGGCTTGATGTTATTTTTTTTGTTTGAGCCAGCGTTGGGTCAACTTTGTGTTCCCAACCATTGGCGATATGTTGGTTATTGTTGTTGGGCTAACGTTGTGTTTTCAATCGTTGGTTTAATGTTTGTCATTGTTGTTGGTCCAGCGGTGGGCCAGCGTAGTATTTTAACCGTTGGATTACTGTTTTTTTTATTTTAGTTTGGCCAGTGCTGGGCCAACGTTGTGTTGTGACCTTTGGTAAGATTTTATCTATTTTTGTTGGACTAGCATTAGACTAACGTTGTGATTTCAATCGTTAGATTGATGTTGATCCAGCGTTGGGCCAACGTTGTGTTTAAACCTTTGATCTATTTTTGTTGGACCATCATTGGACCAGCGTTGTCATTTCAACCGTTGAAGTTATGTTGGGTATTGTTGTTGATCCAGCATTGGGCCAACGTTGTGTTTAACCGTTGGTTAAATGTTATCTATTTTTGTTGGACCAGCATTTGACCAACGTTGGCTTGCCAACGCCAACCATTGACCAACGGTACAATACCTTGCTAGCGTTGGTCCAATGTAAGCATGCTATCTTGGAACGTAGTCAGTCACTCTTAAATAGCGATCTCATGCATTTATCCTTTGAAACAAAAAATAATATAGATGTATGCCTGTCCGTTTATACAAATGGAAAATAATATTGAACTTTATTTTTTTTCTTTCTTTTGCGAAATTTTCTTTAAAGGGTATACGAGTGTCAGAAAAAAATGTAATTAGAATGAAAACTCTTCCCAAATGTTTAGAAGAGCTTTGCTGACAGAACAAGATAAGCAAATAAATTTGGAAATCCATGTTAGAATTTTTGATATACAAGACGTCAAAACGTTCTCTCTAGAGTCTTCCTTTATTTTTTCATTAGCTCCTCATATGCCTTAAAATATGTGAAAATATAATTGGAAACTGATAACATTTTATACATTGTCTATTCTATGCATTTGAAAGTGACCTATGACCAAGGAAAAAGGATCCATGTACAAAAATATTTAATCTTGTTTGAATGGATAAAACCCGAGGATATAGAATGCTTCTGAAAACTGAAGCTCATACTATCGTAAGAAGTTCCCTTGTGAATTACTTATGACACATAATGTTTATTTATTATTAATAACAGTCGTGTCGCTCCAAATCTATCATTAAAACTCTTTCAATCTTACGATTGTTAACGCAAGACAAAAGTGTTAATTTGGTTCAAACACAGATTTAAACATTGAACTTCACTCAATAGAACCAAGACAAGTGTTCATAAAACTAGGACATTCGCCCCATAAAACTAGGACAATCACCCAATAATACAGGACAACGCCCTATAAAACGAGGATTTCTCGACATTAAACCAGTACATACACAATTTAAAAATTGAAATAACAACAAAATGTCTCCTCAAAAGCTAACAGTTGTCATGTATATTCATTTATTACATACTTAGCGAAGATATGTTGTTTTGCATACTAGGCGGAAGTAAATAGTCCATATCATATACCCGTCTGATATGGCCATATCAGACTGCCTCGTTCTGACAATCCATATCAGACCGGTGATATAGCTATTTCAGCCCGGGTGTGATGACAACTCCTAATTGGAAGTATATAATAAACAGATTAAGACATGGCCTTTACCATATCAGCACGGTTATCATCCCGAGACCCATATCTCGGGCTGATATGGGGGTCTCGGGATGATAACCGTGCTGATATGGAAAAGGCCATGTATTAATCTCTGTTTATTAATATACATTTTATTGCATTTTGTGTAGAGAAAGACAATTAACAATGAATCGCTTTTTGTCATGAATAATTACTTTATTTAATTGACCTGAATGGTCATGCATCAATAATATCGTAACCATTCGTTTTAAGCTTACCCACAAGACAGAGAAAATTAAGCCACGCCCAACCTGTTCAATAAATTTGAGTAATACAACAAAACAAATCAAAACTATTTTAATGGAATAAGGTTCTTAGTTCAATGTGACTACGTTTTCGTGATACAATAATACAATACTTCAATGATATATGATAAGTAGAAGTGCTCATCCTTTGTTTTCTTCTGCAAGTGCTATACTTTGCAATCTTAGAAATGCCGTCTGTTTGTTGATGTTTTATCAATTAACTCCTCATAAACCGAGACACGCCCAAAAAGAGGACATTGTCCCAAAAGAAAAATGTTCGCATTTTGCACCTCCTGAACACTTGGTCAAAGTATAGCAATGACCAATTAATTTGCAATCTGGCATATATACGCTTCATGGTTGACTAATTCAAAAATTCTACTTTGAAATTTGTAAAATTATAAAATGCTGAAAATTCCCATTTTTCCCATTGGTCATAGGTCATTTTACCCATATATTGGCTTTAAAATTTCATATAACGATATAAATAATGCATCTTCTGGAAAGACAGCAAAACATTAGTATGTTTGTACACAAGTATGTAAAGATATGCAAATTTTTCAGATTGTTAAACACCATTTTGTTGAGGTAGGGGTACAACTTCGGTATTTAATAGTGAATTTTAGACAAATCTGAAATGCTGAAAATTCTCAATTGTATCAACTTCGGATAAAATATTGAGTGAAGGCCGACAAATAGGTTGTAATTTACCGAATAATGATATAATTCATGCAACATTATTATAAAAAAAATGCAGACGTTGCGTATCCTGGTTATTTTTATTCGAACATAAACAAAAAAATTGCCAAATTTAGGGAAAATTTGTTAGGGGTAGGGGTAAGTTTTACATATGTAGGAAGTTTATCTTACTTATATACCGCTAAAATTGATTTTTCTTGTAAAGAAATGTTATTTCATTCCATACACACTTATAATGACTTTAAACTACCCATAGATAAGACGAGGATAAAGAAAAGGTCTGAGGCGAAAACGAAATTTTCAATGATCTGTTTTCTTTTTTTTCTTTTTTTTTTCTTTTGTCTATTTGGAAGTGATAGTTTGGTTATTTAAATCATGTTAAGGTGTCTGCAGGGTATTAATTTCCAGTTATAGAATTTTTTTTATTTTCTGTGTAGAAATTAACATAGTTATATTATCGTTCAAAATATAAAATAAAATATGGGGGTCACCGTGCATTTAAGCGCGAAAACTGAAATTGAAAATTAACAGATTTTACATAGAAATGATAGGGAAAATGACTATTTGAATGGGTATCTTTAAAAATCCTTTATAGATTTTGTTCATTCTGTGCATGTATTTAGAAATCAATATATCGTTTACATATAAAAAATAAAAATTGGGGGTCACCGCTGAAATGACAGAGATAAATTGCAAAATGTTAATTTCTATAGTGATATCTAATATGAAGTTCTTTTATCAAATTACCTCCCTTGCATAATTTAAAACCACTTGTGTTTTAGTTCACCTTTTTGTAATGCAAAAGTTCTGAAAGTGATAAAGAATTAAAATTTTAAATACTATAGAACTTTCTTTAGATTTTAAATAACTATTTTGTTGAATTTCTGAATTAATGAAACCTAAAAATGAACAAGTAATAGACAAAAATGGCGGAAAAATACCACCGAGACACGTTAATTACATCATGTAATTATGCTACACACGAAGTATTATAGAGTTAACAAAATTTCAATAAAAATCTTTAAAAGCTTGTAAATACTGTATTTTATAGGAATAGGGGGAGGATTTATGGCATTTTAGAGGATGTTTCGTATAGAAATGTCACTTACGTAGATTGTGTGTAAAACTTATACCAAAGACTATTATTTAACGCTACTTTGCTATCAATGGGAGGCATCAGTCAACATAATGAAGCAATTGAAAGAACAACTTTTGTGAAAAACAAAAGATTCAAAAATTTCGACGGACGGGTCCAAGATAAGAGCCTACGATTGCATGCAGGTTATGCTCATTTTAACATATCTTACTTTGAAGATGGATTGAAAACGGACGTGGAAAAATGAGTGGTGTTCATTAGTGGGGTGGGGGGTTGGAGTAAAGGGGTTATTTCAACCAATGGGATACATGTTGTAATAATAAGTGTGATATTGAAAATGAATACCATTTTTATTCGTTTATAATTAAAGTATTTTAAAAGTTTATTTATTTGCAAATTTACGCCCATAGGGGCCAAGCAAATGCAATGACAAAACATACATTGATTGATTGATTGAATATTGTTTAACGTCTACTCAGCAATATTTCAGCTATATCAAGACGAGAACAAGTTTGTTGATAAATAATCACTTTGGGGTATGGAAATGGCCATGGGACGGGAAATTCTGACTGCCACTGGAAAAGTAGGGTGAAATCGTCAAGGGCGGGGAATTTAGCCTTGTAGCCGATCACCTACGGACCACCCCAAAGAGAGCTTGCTACAAGGGTTCTTTAACGTGCAGGAAGCGTGGCATTTCTTCCAACACGTGGACCTGAGTTTACATCCCATCCGAAAGATGGGTTGTGTATTTATTAATCCCGCACAACCACGGAATGGGTCCTATTTCTATATCCCGGGACCCTCGGGGTCAGCCTCCGTTTAGGAGGGGTCACATCCCGCAAGCCGGAGATACTGGGTCCTATTTCTATATCCCGGGGTTCCCTCGGGGTCCTCTGTTAGGATGGCTCATACTCCAAGCTCAGAGGATGCTGCGGGCCTATTCTTCAGCCGGGACCGCGCACGGCGGCAAAACATACAAGACATACACATACAAGACATACACAACAACAGATGACTTTTAAAAGATACTACTGTTCTTGGACAAGAATGATAATTTGGTTCAAAGTCAGATAGTACTATTCAAAGAATAATTTCATTGTAAAGGTAGGTTTGAAATTAATGACATATATTTTGTCTTGATACAACTGAATAACTTTTATACATTATTTCTTGTTCTTTGCAGAAGACTACGTTTATTAAATAAACATCCAAGCTTCTATACTATGTATATAATTTTGCTATATTGCAATAGCTGTGAATGCTAAATGCAAGTAAAAAAGCTATCAATGATAATCAATAATAATGATAACCTCGACATAACTGTCATATTTTAAATCAATTAATTATATTTTTATTAATTCCACAGAGCACTCAAAAGACTTTTCATTTTTGTGCATTTCATTAAATGATAATGCTGTTTGTAAGATATTGAAATGGAAGTCATCTTTATCCATTAACATTAAAATTGTCAATCTATTGTGAAAATCCGAGCTAGCGTTACAAAAGATTATCCCTTTATGTAAATCCAAGCTAGCGTAACAAAAAATTACAGGGTTATTCAATACCCAGTTTTTATACCGGGTCACGTTTGCAAACAATTAAAAACACGTGGTATAATGTTGTGACCAGACAGTCGAAGAAATTTAATATATCAGAAAAAAGGTAAGTAAATAATAAAAATAATAACAAACAAGTTGATAGTTTTCCAGATCGAATTATTTTTCTATTCGCCTTTATTCTGTTCATGTTTTGAAATCAAAGAGACTTACTGTTAATTATCCAAATGGAAAAATGTAGTCAATGGTTAGTTTATCTTAAACATGCATGTATTTTTTTTTTTGCTCTTAAAATGAAAAAAGGGACAGGACACAAGTTAAACAAACTTATGAAGTATTCTATCAAATATAATACAATGTTTACAAATATTTTTCTAAAGCATGCTTATTCACATAACAAATAGCAAAATATATAGGATTTTTTTTTCATAGGCAAAAAGTGAAACTGTACTGATACTTAAACAAATAACAAAATACCGAAGTTACTGTGAATTTTGATTCTGCATATGCGCATTTCGACAACTTATGTCTCATCCGTGCAGATAAAATCTAAACGTTTGGAAGACCATAAAGTCAAAGATGTTTAAAAACTGATAGACAACAAATAATCAAATATGATCTAAATAGAAAGACAAAATCAGCTAAGGACAGAACTTTGCATGAGGGAGATATTCCTTAGTTTCAACAAAAGGACAAGGTGCGATAAGGGGTTGATTTTGCCCATGATTTCAGCGAATTTTTAAGTTGCACCATAAGATTTTCTTCTATGTTCGTTTCAAAACTTAGATCCCAGTTATAGAAAAAATACAAAAGTTAGAGTCAATGACGTCACAATATGTATAGTTCTGACGTCATGAAAAGGCTACTTTTGAGCATTTTCATAGAAATGTACCAAATTTCGCAGATTTCCGAACAGTTTTTCTAACCGGAAATATGGAGCACATTCAAGAACCAATTAGATAATTTACCAACTTATTTGTACAAATGAATTGAACCTCTCATACAAATATTTTTGTGGTTCTTGCATGTGCTCAATATTTCCTACACAGAAAAAGTAGTCAAAATTGGTCAAATTTGTCATTTCTCTACAAAATCTTCAATTTGTCCCTTCTTCTACCCTCAAAAACTCAATAATCATGCATCAATATTTGAGAAATGTTACTGGTTACTGAAAAGCCATACCCATAGAATATTCCAATGAGAAAATTCGGTGAATTAAACCAAATTTATTTTTTAGGCCAAATAAGGCCCTTACCGCCCCTACTCCTTTACAAAAATTAGATATTGTAAGGTTCCAAATATAATCGGCTTTCGGGTCAGCACCGAAGTACTGACTGCTGGGCTGGTGAATACCCTCGGGGGCTAACAGTCCACCAGCAGTGGCATCGACCGAGTGGTAACAAATAACAAAATACCGAAGTTACTGTGAATTTTGATTCTGCATATGCGCATTTCGACAATGATATTATTGTTATCTTTGGTTGGTGGTGTGTGGTGATTAGACACAAAGAAATCTCTCCGACTTTTTTTATATATTCGGTAGCAAAACATTGAGAGAGAAGTACGGAAATGTACGTTATGTAATATGTTAGTAATCGGTGATGAGTACCACTACATAATGGAATGCCCTTCACTTGAAAATGAAAGAAAACTTTATATTCCACAATATATATAAAGTAGACATAACACTGATAAATTCAATTCACTCTCTAATACAAAAAGAATTTCTTTCCTGAAAAGTCTATGTAAATTTATAAGAATTGTAAACCAAACTGTCAGTCCTCGAGGATAATTTTGTACTTTTTATTTCAAATCACATGATGTATGTTGATTTTCTTGTTGTGCATTTTATTTATTGTTGTTTGAATGTGCCAATTTTTGTTAACCACCTCAGTCATTGTTATTGTTTTATATGCATGTTATATATTCTTTTCTCTGTACCTTTGTTTATTGGTTTTTAGAGAAATAGACTATCTATCTATCTATTTATCTATCTATACAAGCTTAAAAATATATTCGTTTTGGGCATCAGTTTACTCTGAACTACCACAAGTTTAAAGCTGAAAATCTTTATTACAAAATTTTGGTCACCAAGCCCGATTTTTAATCTAATACACAATTTCGTATTATAATTGCAAAATTTGGACACTTGAAGAAAAAAATGGAAGCAATCCTCGCGGTCTACACCACAAAGACATGACGGGCCAGTTGTAATGATTATCTTCAAAAAAATGATGCTCTGAATCTAACTTGTATTAATATTATATTTAGTTTTCGGGACCGACACTATAGTAGCTAGAAACTTAGAAATACAAAAAAAACGAAGTTGCATAAAAAGCAGTAAATTTCATTATGCTGTACACGTGTTTCAAGGAGTAACCTCTCATCAGCAGCATTCAAATCAAATATAATGGAAAGCCATAATCCAAAAAAGAAGTACTCATTACCAAACATATCGAAATAGGAAGCCAAATCCAGTACCAAGGACATCTACCGAGTGCCATACACGGAATGAAGCTTCTGTATTTTTAAGTGGTTAGAATTTAGATAAAAACAGTGAATTTCTGTAACACGCAAGGTAAGAAATTATTTCAATCGATTTAGACGAGATTGATTGATTAGTTTTTAACTCTCATTGAGCAATATACCTGTTCTTCAATGACGACAAGCTATAAATAAATAATAAATTTCGGGTATTTGAAAAAATTGGAAAAAAAACAGTGGAACAAAAAAGTGTAAGAACAACTGGAAAAGAAGAGGTCAATCGTCAGATGAGGAAAATATGAACTTGACCATCAGTCCCATATTGTCGCTCAAAACAGATTGTGTAAGCAGTCTTTAAGGAACGTGCTCGTTCGAAAGATGATTTTGTATTTACTTTCATTACACCTATTGTATAACTTTAAAACTAAAACAGCTTGTAAAAAAATTTGGCTTCTCATAAAGTGAACCTTAACAAAAAATATCATTTATTGTCTCCGCCGCAACGCAGAGCGTGGACACAGAAATGCCGGGTGTCAGTCCGTCAAACTTTTTTGCATGCGCTATCATGCCTACAAATTCTGACGGATTTTCATGAAATTATACACTTATACCTTGGTCGATACTTTTTGTTGGGTTTATGGGACTTTGACCACAATAATGTCTCCGTTATATCAAAAATGGACATTGTAAGCGCTCGCATGGCTACAAATTTTGACGGATTTTCATGAAATTTACATCAAATATTTATACCACTTATACCTTGGTCAATTTTGAAAATCAGCTTAGGTCGATACTTTTTAGGACTTATTGGACTTTGACCACAATAATGACTCCGTTATGCCAAAAATGGACCTGGTAAAGCGCTTTCATGACTACAAATTTTGACAGATTTTCATGAAATTTACATCAAATGATTATACTACTTATACCTTGGTCAAGTTCGAAAATCAGTCTCGGCCCATATTTTTTGTTTGAATTCTGGGACTTTGACCAAAATAATGACTCTGTTATATCGTCTAATTTTAACGAATTTTTATGAAATTTATACCAAATATTAATACCACTAATATCTTGGTCAAGCTCGAACATCAGCCTGGGTCGATACTTTTTGTATCCAAACACATTCAATTCTGGAACAGCCTTGAATGTTTGAAAATATTGCAATTTCATATACAGTATATTAGTATACTGCTTGACCGGCGGGGGTTTCAGGAAATTTATTCTTGTTTGTTAACAAGTATTTTTGTTTGTTTTATTTTTGGTGCACTTTGTGTCCTATTTTCTATCTTTAGCAACAGTATAAACCTTTTCGTAGATTTTTCAGGTGTAGTGTTTATCTACCAACAATTCTGCAAAGGAAAAGTGTAATTCACATCACAAAAGGCCCACAACAACCAGTTAAACTTTATTGCGATACAACTCCTCATGTTTAACTATCGCTTTTAACTTCATATTTGTTCTATTCATGACATTAAGGGAGTAGACCTGGGGTTAGAGGAGATAACTGCTTGATATATAAAAAATACTTGTCGCAATCGGTATGAATAAAAAGCAAGATTTATAATATTTTTTCATAAATAGAAATAAAATATCCATTTTATCATGAAAGTACACCTTTTTATTAAATCACTTCATCATGCTTGCATTAAAATTACCAGGTTTTGAAAGGAATCTTAAAATTATTGAAATTAAATGAAAGTCAGATATTTGGTAAGGGAGATAATTCCAACATGGCGTTAAAGCATTGAGGACAATTATGTCTATTCATGCAGTTTTTCTAAAATTTTGACATAAGTCATATGTGTGGAGGATCATTAATTTCTCAGTTTTCGATGAAAATTGAATTATAGCATTTTCATTAAGAAGAAATTGAACAAAGCTTTATTTTCAGCATTGTTTCTTCAATACAAAATGCGTGCTTATGATATATATTATCTGGTATTTAGTTCAAAAAGTTTCTAAGAAGTAGTTTAGCAATTTAGGACTTATTAACGCAGTTTCTTACTAAAATACAGTTCATAAGTATACGCCTTATGGTGATTTCTTAACAGAATTTAAGACCCCTCAGACAGGGGTGTTTCTATGAGCTGTATATCAAAAATCTTACGGTGAATCTTTTCAAATTTTTTTCTTGAAGTATATTAGCACATAATTGTTTCATGCTGTGAATTTAAAGAAAATTTAATTTGTGAAAAAGTTTAGGGTTACCCCGGGTCTATTACCTTTAGATGGATTAATTGGCTGATTAGTTAGAGTTTTACACACACGTTTAGCAATATTTCAGCTATATTTCCGAACGAAAACAAATTATTCAAAACAAAAAATATATTTAGCAACAAAAGAAAGAAGATATCAAAATTATAAGACAAATGGGGGAAAAGAGTTTTGATTGCCCCTGGAAAATGGGAGAATTGGGTAGGGACAGGAAATTTAGCCTTCTATATGATTCCAGTGAGTCTGTTCTTGCATCGTGGTGTAAAAAGCGCTGAAATTAATGTTTGAACATATCGAATTTGATTATCTTGCTAAGTTTCAAACTTTCATCAAATTTCTTATGCAGATTATATTTGAGTCTCACTAGAGAAGTTTTGTTAATATAAATCAAAATTTGTCTTGCGAAAAAACAAAATATAATGATACATGTATATGGACATGTGAGCTGTTAAAAGAGGGTCATTTTCCTAGTGATATCAAAAAAAAAAACACAAAAAAAAGCCATAATAAACACATAATAAAATTATTATAAAAAGAGCAGAAATAATGAAAAAATCGACGATTATATTTCGACTGAGCTGTTGGTTTCACGGAGTTTGTAAATTTATTATTATTTCCTTTTAAAGCAACTCAGCGTTTTAAGTATAATTTGTTTTGTGGATAAGGATTATAAATTTATTCAATTATTTGCACAAATAAATCCTAACGGGTTAAAACAAAATATAAACAATACAATGACATACAAATTCACAAATTGTTTTCAACATGAAACCATGATAACAAGAAGATTAATTATATTTAATGAAGTAAAATTGGCCAATATGGACCTCATTTTTGCAGTTCTACAGACCGCTTTATATAATTATAGAATAGTTTTATATGTTATCTATTTATAAGCTTTGCGACAAATACCCCAAAAAGGTAAATAGCGTCATTTTAAAGTGTCACCACTATTGATTATAAGATTATATTTTTTAGAATATAGTAAAGTGCTCTCGACCAATCAGGTAACAAGATTTCAGCTGTCTTATTTGTGAAGAACATAAGAAATCATGTTCTTACTAAAGGATTATCTATAGTATTTCACATGTTAGGGTCAAAAGCTTAAAACTACTTGAGGCATTTCATTTAGATTGTAAAGCAATTATCTGTAAAATAAGAAGTTGTCATTCACTCAAAAGCCAGTATTACAATATTTTCAAACAATAAATTGACTTTTCAGTAACAAAGCTAAAATAGATGAAAGAGGTTTGGTGTAATCACTACTTCAATTTAAAAAAAGCAAGGAGGATACAAATGGATTATCATGTTCTTACATATACTAATTGTTTAATTTTTTTTTTGGCTACGGACATTGTGAGAAATTTGAAATTAATTGTGAAAAGAAAGAGCGTTAGTTCTGAAATCCGAGTAAAATTGTACGGACTTCCCGTATTTTGACAATACAGCTTGATATTACTTCCGTTTGTGGTTATGGATTGCCATATGCTTATTTGTTATATATTGGCTTTTAAATATATTTCAAATGAGTTTTCTTGAAATCTACCGCTAGTTCCCAAGTGTTTAAATTCTCAACACATTTGTAAGAGAAATATAGAAGGGGTCTTTATACTGCTTTGAGCGTGGCGTATCTCCACAAATTTTGTCTACAGTGGTTCACAATCAGGCCTTCTGTATTATTACCTTACTCCCTGCATAGACACTGCATTCCCCTATCCACCAACTGGGGACACGTCCCATAGCTGTGTAGAAGGAGCCCTTGAAAATCTATTCAGGTGCCAGGTGAAATGTAGCTGACTGTACGAGGACAGCAGGTGAAAGTAAACTAAGGAATATTCAGCGGATTGTAGAAATTGGATATTTTCATGCAAACTTTGGTACTCATTCTTCAATTTATGTCGAACTTTTCATCCTACATATTTTAACAGATCTATGTATGCCCATATCGTTAGGCGACGAAATGATTAAATATGTGGTGTTGAGATATGGTGTCATGAGTTGTTCCGTTTCTCCACTTTTCAAGTCCATCACTCACCTACTTTCTGTTTGCCGAAAACCATCTGGCGGGGGCATCCGTGTCCCATGTTTTTTTTTTAACTTCGTACTCATTCGATCATAATACACATGTGCATGTAGGCATGATGTATAAGTTTAGAATCTCAATGTACAACACACACTGTTTGTCAAGTGCGAATCGATGAGATCATTATCATAGTTGATACAACAGATGTGACTCCGATTGAGTAATTATTATTGTAATAAATTCATTACTGTTAATTAAAGTACTAATGCTTTTTTTTCAACAGTCGCATTAAATGTTTCGAATGCATTTGCCCGATGTTGACACCTGTGTGAGTTAATTTATGGTTAATTAACAGAAGAATTGAGTAAATGTCCATTTTGATAGCTTGTAATCACAGAGTGCTCGATTTCTATTCATTTCTCGAGCGACAGCGAAGCTAAATATATCTCAAAAACGAAAAGCAACATTACGATTTATTTGCCCTTTTCCGTAAATTATTTCGAATCTTACAGAAAGGCCGAGTGGTAAAGGTTGTTCGTCTACTAGCGTTGTTACCAGTGCAGTCTATTACCTTTGCCGTCGCTCCTCTTTTTCAGTTAAAAAAGGGGGCATTCGACTCGGTATCGTATGTGATAAGGTATGTCAATTTCTTGTATTGTCCAAGGTTGGCGATTCTCTCCGGGCATTACATCTTGCTTCTCAACCAAATTGACCATCATGGTATGGTTGAAAATGATATTCAACTCATATTAAACTTCTTTTTGATCAATCAGTCTCGTTAAAAAATTATCGTTTTCCAAACCTGTAACCGAATGTTTATTTTTTCTAAATCGAATTAGAGTACAGTAAGTCAGAATGGATCCGCAAAACGAATAATACAAGGACAATGGCAACATCGGAAAAAAAACAAAGGAACAAAGACATATGAGCACGACACAGAAAAGAAAATGAAAACACACACACATACAAAAATGAACAACATGAACACAATAAAAATCATATGTGAAATCAGGTACACCGGTAGATTAAGCACTCCCGCTTCTTATAAGACACACGCCAATGTTGAACATGTCAAATCCAGTAGTTAAGTCAAATCCATTAGAAGAAAATCAAACTTTTAGAGCAAAAACCTTTAGCGACGTCGTGATATTCTGGGGTCATGCGTTGTTTCTCCATAATTTTGGACGCAAAGTGATTTTTCGCGATGAATTTGAACGAAAATAATGTAAATCAATTAACTTGACCTAAAATAAATACTGTTTGATTCTTCAAATGCTACATACCCAGTAATATCACTGCTACCCCAAATATATTTCATTGCTTCATGTGGAGAGGAATTATAATTTTTGTCTTCATCTTCAAACATGTTTGTCGAACATTTTTGTAAAATAACTTTTTTTTGTGAAAAAAATAAAATTATTGCCCTTTCCCTACCTATCTACCCACATCCGACTGGGAAGACTTAAACACACAATAAATTAATTTTAGACCTACATATTTTGAAACAAAAGACTCAATTGTTACGTTGTATCCCTATTATTATATACAACTGAAATGAATTGCAAAAATTTGCATATGGACATGTAAAGTTATATGTTGGATTTTATAAATTTTTAACTTGAGATTGATATATTTTGTGTGCAGTCACGGCAGAGTTATATTTAGATAGGTTTAGATATGCAAGATCACATATGAAATTAAATATTTGTCGGTTCAGGACAGATTTTATTATATTTTTACAAGAGATTTTCTAGCAAAAATTTGTCATTATTTTTTTCAGGAAAAAAGAAGTGTATGCTGTCCTCCTTAAAATTTTATATGATGCTTTTACCCTGTGTGACTTTACCCTGGATAGACCCACTGACAGCGTGACAGGTGCTGTATACAGAACAGGAAATGCTTCCCCTTCCGGAGCACCTGAATGTCACTCTGTCTTTTGAGAGTTTACACTGTTAGTGATTTACCTTTTAGTATTGTGGTGGTGTATGTGTGTTTTTTGGTTGTGAAGTGTCTTTGGTCTTCCGTCGTCTGGTGTTCTTGCTTTTGCCTTGTCTCTGGACTTTGATTTATGTAATCTTGTGCTTTGTTCCTTATTCTACTGTCGTTAGTTAAAAATCACGCCTCTCTCATCGCTCAAAACTACGTCCTTAATAAGGGACTTTCGAAATAGGAGCTCTCGTGTAATTGAAGGCGGAAACGATCGCCTCGGGTACCAGCAAGAAGGAATACTGAATTTTTGCTGAAATAAATATATACCAAATAAAAAACAAACTATGAAACTGAAGTGTATTTACAATTTTACCTGTATTACAATTCTTGAACAAAATTTTAATTGACAAAAATAAATAAAACTGAAGCGCTACAAATCGATTAAATATAAATCACCCTTAGCTCAACAGTGTTCATTAATTAGTGATTCTCTCTCAATGTAGTGATGTATTGATTTTTACGTATGAAATAGATATCTTTCGGGACTGAAAACGATTCCAAAGTCCCGTATTGATTTTCACTTCATTTATATCATATTGGTTACTTGTTCTTTTTAGCTTTTTATTCATTTTCTACCAATGGTCTTCCGATTTTTTTTTGAGAAGACGTAAGTTGGCGAAATGGTAGTATATCGTATTTGTGCACGTCATATTGGATTTATATTTATTTTTCAGTGTTGTAAGTTTCTTTAACTCTGTTGTTAAAATGAGGACGACGTCATCTACGTCCCAGCTTGTTGTGAGGAATCTTGCTGTCAAAGTGGATGATAAACATATATTGCACAAGGTTAATGTCGTGGCAAACAGTGGAGATCTACTGGCAATAATGGGCCCAACTGGTAAGAAATTAACACTGAAAGGACATCACAAATATATAGTCAAAGAAAAAACAGCAAAACAATCGAAATAGATATATCTACTGTCGCACCGGCTTTTAAACTAAAAAAAATATCCACTTTTTTAATCTCGCCTTCGTTATAAGTTGCATAAAATCGAGACATCATGTAGGTGTTATTTTCCACAAGCGACAAAGACTACAGCGGCGTAAACTTTCCTAAAACTTAAATAATTTTCTTCACGTTCTATATCTATGGCACGCCAAAGCCACAAAATGAGATAATATGGCGCAGATAAAATATCATTACCTTCAGATAATTAGATATAGAAAAAATATTAAGATAGGTATCTATGAAATACACTAATAATACATTCTTCCCTAAATGGTCATTCCAGTGTGAGACGACCGAGTTGAGACGAGCTCCCGTGCACTCGTCTAAACTCGGTAAATGGCCAATCAGAGCTGTTTATTTTTATGAATCAACAGCAGTATCATGACGAAATATCACAAAACGTGACGTCACAGTGAAAAGTATGTTAAAAGGAGCGGATATTTTGCTTACGTGATGGATGTAACAATACATGTTGAAAAAAAAGTTCACAAAATAATTCTCACTTTAATTATAATCCTCTTGTCACATGTGACTAGAAATGCAATTTTACATCGTCTAGGAACAACATCGGAAATTAGTACCATGACTAGTACCACTAAAAGAGAAAGCAGTGAACTGTAACGGTAACCTAAAATTAGAACTTACTGAACTAGTACAAAGGTTAGTGTACGGTACATTTGTAAAAGTTCAATGCATTTCTCTATTATTGGTACCAGTCCTTATGACAATTTCTGGTGTTGCTCCCATACAGTGTTTTATCGGTAATTTGTATTACTTTCCTTTGATCTACAGAGACTGACATTTCAGCATCTCCGAACTGGACACTATCACGAAAATATCGGTCACTGTGAAGGCGTCACGTGCGGGTTACTATGCTGACGTCATGTTTTGGATCTATTTGTCGTGTTCATACGCGTAATACGTTGAATGAAGAATGTATATAAATTATTGCAATTAACAATTGATTAATTGTGCTAAAATAGAAATTTCAGTTTAATTCTAATTATTATAGAGTTTTATTTATGATTTTGTGAAATACCGATAAAAGAAATATAGGACATTTTGTTTTGGATACGGACTTTATCACGGCGTAACGCATCAAGCTTGTCCTAACGGGCCCACTTGATACTGGCCGTGATAAAGTCCGTATTAAAAACAAAATGTCCTATATTCCACATTTAAAGAACTTGAAAGCTATTTGGTACACATATAACTACAATTATTTATTATTGAAGGGTCTGGAAAAACAACATTACTAAGCTCTGTAGCAGGAAGAATAAAAACCACATCAGGGGAAATAACTCTGAATGGACACAGTTTCAACAAACAGCTCAGGCGTCGACTGGGATACGTGTTACAGGAAGATGTGTTTATGTCACAACTGACACTTTACGAAACACTGTATGTAAGTAAATACCATTTGTACAATTTTTGTATCATCAATCAAACACTTGACATACAGCATGTACAATGTATAAGTGTTTTTTTTTTCGTGGGTTGCAAATTCTGCGATATCTTTCAAAATGATTTGATTTTATTTTTGTGGGACTGAAATATTCGCGATATATTAGCATTTGCTGTTTTAAGTCTCATAAATTATTTTTCGTGGAATGCAATTTTGCGACAGTAGAGTTACCGCGAAAAAAGCGGAAATGAAGTCCTCGCGAAAATATCCACCATGGTATTTCCCCACCAAAACATGCCGTCTTCTGTTTATTACATTCCTAGTTTGGTTGTGATGTAATGCATTTCTGCAAAATATTCTTCTGAGGCCACTTAGGCAAATTCAACCAAATGTTACAGGAATTATGTATTAAAGGTCCTTAACAAGGATTGCTCATTTCGTTCCGATCAGATAAATAATATGGTTGCCAGCGCAGAACTTAGGTTAAACATTGGGCCCTTTGGGAAAAATCACATTTTCATCTTCTCCGCTGAAACCACTGAAGTAAATTCAAGTAAACTTTATAGGAATGATGTACTAAAGGTCCTTAACAAAGAGTGCTCATGTCATTGCGATCTGATAAAAAAACATGGCCGCCAGCGCGGAACTTAAGTTTAACATTGAACCCTGTGGGAAAAATCACATTTACATGTTCTCCTCTGAAACAATCGAGGCAAATTCAACCAAACTTTATAGGAATGGTGTATCAAAGGTCCTTAACAAAGATTGCTCATTTCGTTCTGATCCGATGAAAAACATGGCCGCAAGTGAGGAACTCAGGTTTTACATTGGACCCTATGGGGGAAATCACATTATCATCTTCTCTTCTGAAACCATTTAAGCAAAATCAACCACACTTTACAGGAATGATGTACTGGCGGTCCTTAACAAAGATTGCTCATTTTATTCTGATAAAAATCATGGGCCAGCGACGAACACATTTTATCATTTGAGCCTAAAGGAAAATCACACTTTTCATCATCTGTGAAACTATTTAACTTAACTAAACATTATTGAAATGATGTATAGAAGCTAGGTCCTTTGCAATGATTACTCATTTCAATAGTATCAGACAAAAACAAACATGGGTACAAATGGAGAACATAGCTAAATATTAGAACCAATTGGTAAAAAAATCATTTTTCGGTCATGCATTGCATAGAAGTATTTTGTCAGGTGAGCGATACAAGCTCTGTCTCTGAGCCTCTAGTTGACTTTGTGAAACATATTTCTTTTCAAAGTTTACAGTTATGATCCGGATATCAGAGTCTGTGTCAGTTCAGGAAAAAAACAAAAGAATCCATGAAATTGTGGACGCCTTTGACTTGAATAAATGCCTACATACTGGTAAGTATTTAATATAGGGTCTGTAAGTCTCGTCATGTGACTCACGAGAATCCACGATAAACAGGCAATTCAAAAACGTTTCCCGCCAAAACATGACGTCTGGGAATTATGAAGTTCAAATTCTTGTTTGAAACGTCATGTATCTTTGAAAAAAATGTAACTTCCGGGTACAATTTTTGATCCCGGAAGTTCCAAAATTGTACGAGACTTACAGGCCCTATATAAATTGATGTATTTTCTAATTATCAATTATTAAAAATTATGTTCTCGAATCCGATTAAAAAGAAGTCCAACAGAGCTGACCAATGAAATTTGATAATCATATCTCTGTAGATCATTTGCAAGGCAAAGCAAATAAATACACAGTCCGACGTTTTCAGGCAAATTTTAATATTTTTCATAGAGCTGTTTTTTTATTCTATTTTTTGTATTTTTTGTCGACTTTTAATGCTCTTTGGGGAAACTAGTACATGTAATCTATGACATGTAAATGTAATCAATGTTTCCATATCCCTTTATTTGTTCATTGTCAATGATTCACATTTGCCTTCTTTAGCTCAACACCACTAGATAAGACCACCATGACATTTGCAGAAGCCGTGAGGTTGATGTTCAAATGTTGAACTTCAACTATAATATCATTAACATTTTGTGCAGAGTTTGGCGCTATTGTTTTTTACTTCAAATTTGGTACAGTGTGTGTACACTTTCACTTTAGATTATGGCTACTCCTATGCTTTTAGGATGTACATGTGTGTTGGTTTGATTTCACTCTACATTTAATCTCGAATGAATCAATTAATTATCATAAATCAAAACATTTGGTAGTGTGTTAATGATTTCAAAAAATGCCAGATCAGAATTACAGCGTATTGATGTAAAATTCTGATTGCAATATTATGTTTTTGTATACTTCTAATTTTCATAAATCAGAAAAAAAGAATATAAAAATCTGGGATTCCTCGCAACCCCTCTTTTTGCAGGGGTTTGTTCCGCCTTAAATAAAAGTAATGATATTACTGAATGAGGCTTTATCGTTATATTCAACCAGTTCTTAGATTATTTCAAAATTTTATGTTTGTTTTCACTTTATCAGTGATTGGCGATATGTTTGATAGAGGACTGTCAGGAGGAGAGAAAAAGAGAGCTAATATTGCTTGTGAACTACTGATAGATCCAGATATTATGTTAATTGATGTAAGTTATCTTTCTTTATCCCGTCGGAAAATAGGAAAATGCACAAAAGGTATGATTAGAGATTATATTAATTAAAATAATGCATAATGTTTAACCATTTCATATAAATAACAGAAACCGAAATAACTGTAAATTAAGTTCCTGCATCTTACCATTTCGACTGCTTATATTTCTTCAGTGCAGATCAAATTTAATATTTGGAAGACCATAACCAAAACTTTGTAAATTTTCTGATACAGAACATTTAACCAAAAAATATAAATGACGAACCAAAACCAGCTTTGGACAGAGTAATATATATAAATAAATAAAGTGTTATATTTGAAAGTGTAATAAATGAATCTAATAAGGACAGAGTCCGAGGTCAGTAATATTCCTTAATCATATAACCGAAAAATTAACAATATCTTAAATGTAATGTTTTATATGTGTGTATCGCAATTTATAGCACATTGATGTAACATTTCTAGTACATGACTATTCAGAGTGCAATTTGATAAAATTAAGTCTTAAATTCTACACTTTAACATGTATTATGAAGAAAATATTAGATATAAGTGGAAAGAAAATGAGAGATAGGTGTAGTCTTCTTTAATGGGGATATTATTTTTAAATAAAAAAATAGACTATAATCAAAGCCACATTACTGACAAATAAATAACAAATAACCTGTTTTGTTTCGAAAAAAAAACTTAGTTTACCATGTCATTAGAAGGTCATGGAAGTAATGGCTACCTGTGCATGCAATGGCTAATCAATGCTTTAATTAACATTTAAAGATTATGACTTCAATTTTTAAATTGTCTTACAAAGTAGCAAAAGTTTGGATTGTTATTGTTTTAGCGGCATGTATCCAGTGAGAATGAAAAGTGACATTTATAATTCTATTCATAGGAACCAACTTCTGGTCTTGATTCGAGCACAGCTCATAGTCTTATGGTACAACTACGGAACTATGCCACTGACTACAACAAGACCATCATCGCCACTATACATCAACCTTCAAGTCAAGTGTATCATCTCTTTTCGACCTTACTCTTACTGATGGACGGTCACGTAAGTTTAACGCTTGCGCTTAAAATGTTGCATATTTACTTATCTGATCTGATTGGTTGCTTTCAAGCAATGTTTTTTTTTACTTATCTGATCTGATTGGTTGCTTTTACAATGTCAGTTCCTGTCATTTGATAGGTGATTTCGGGATTTTATGGGGTAAGATGTGACCCAGCCTAAAACTATAGGAAAAAGGGTACATAAATCTGTTGCACACTTGTGTGTCCTATGTTTGTCTATATGTTGTAACCATCCACTAGCTTCGAGCAATATTGTTTTTGTCGGGCAACGTATGACAGTGAATAGACAGAGCATTTTGTCAATTTAATCTGTTTGACGATCCCGATCTTGAACAGAAAAAAACATGGATGTAGCGTTGTTCGACATTTAACAAACAATTCTGCTCAAATCCGTCTTGAATTACAACAAGATGAAGAATAACAAAAAAAAACAAAAAAAAAAACAAACACTGTTCCTGGCTGGTTCCACCATGTATTCATTGAGACTTTGTCCAATGTACATTTACTTCATATCCTATCATTGTTTTATTTGTGTACTTTATAATGTAGTTATAATGATTTTGTTTCTTTATTAGGTGGCTTATTTCGGAAAAGCTGTGGATGCCTTGGCGTACTATGAAGACATTGGATTTCCATGTGCAATTCACTTTAACCCCGCTGACTTTTTACGTATGTATATTTTAGGGACCGACCATTTAAGTTGAAAAGAGGGGGGTTAATTTTTTTTTCCTTTGTAATTTGTATCGAAAATTTTTTTTTAAATTAGCATTATTTTTTTGGGCAGAAATCCTCCTTCAGAAATTTTTATTTCATCATTTTGGCAGCCAAAATATTTTTTTTCACACATAATCAGCTCCAAATAATTTTTTTGGGAAAAACCATAGCGCTCCCCTTCAAGTTAAATGGTCGGATCCCTAAAGAACAATCGGTGTTCTCTCCAGTTTTTCACCCCTTCGAGTACTTTTTAGCTCGCCGGGACGAATGTCCGGAGAGCTATTGTCATACCCCCGGCGTCGGCGTCGTCGGCGTCAGCAAAACTTTAACCTGGCTTGTGGAATTGAGACCTGAATAGCTAGGATGTTGATATTTGGTATGTGACTTCCTTGTGATGAGAGCTTTCTTGTGGTACCATATTTGTAGACATTTCGACCTTGACCTTGCCCTGAGGGCAATTTGTAAAAAAAACTTTAACCTCGCCTCTAGAAGGTAGGCCTTTAGTGGTAGGGTGTGTATATTTTGTATGTAACTTCCTTATGATGAGAGCTTTCTTGTGGTACCATATTTGTAGACATTTTGACCTTGACCTTGGCCTGAGGGCAATTTTTTAAAAACTTTAAATTTGCTTCTAGAATTAAGTTGTTTAATGATAGGGTGTTTATATTTGATATGTGACTTTCTTGTGAAGAAAGCTTACTATTTCGAATTTATTGTGCATTGAGGTTACTGGAATTCCCGGCGAGCTATGTTGTCTTCTGACAACTCTTGTTAAGTATGCGTTTTCTTTCAAATCTTTATAATTTTGTTCAGGCAATATTATTAGGTTTTTATTGTATAGCAACATAATATATTCCAAAGAAAACAACACCTTTCCATATTACATTTTTGAAAATATAGCTTGAAAAACATGTTATTTACATTAAAAAGCCATTTGTTATAGCTTACTATACAGTAAAAAGGTTAATGCATTGATAATGGAGAATATTGTCCATCGTAGAATGTAGAATAAAGGCATGAGGAGTACAAATGTCTACTTAGGACAATAATATCTAGTATTCATTTAATAACCATATAGTATTTTTTTTAATTAAAACTCAGACTAAATGTAATTTACGAAGCGAAACGTATCCGTGAAACGATGATTATGCATGACAAAACGTACCAATTCCTAGTAAAACGACTGCCCGATATCCAGCAATAGACAGACGATCAGCAACAAATAACAAAATACATAGATTACTGTTAATTTAGGTTCTGCATAATTCTGCGCATTTCGAAAACTTATGTCTCATGAGTGCAGATCAAATCAAAACATTTGGAAATCCATGATTCGAAATATGTGTAAAAGCTGATTGAGAACAAATTACCGATTTGATCTATATACGAAAGCCAAAATCAGTTAAGGACAGAGCTATGCAAGAGGGAGATACTCTTAGGTTTTAGCAAAGTTTTCTTAAATTTAGATATTGAAAATTTTAAAGTAAAATCGGTTTTCGGGCCAGCACCAAAGTACTGGCTACTGGGTTGGTGAATAAACTCGGGGACTAACACTCCACTAGCAGTGGCATCGGCTCAATGGTAACAAATAACAAAATACCGAGGTTACTGTGAATTTAGGTTCTGCATATGCGCATTTCGACAACTTATGTCTCATCGGTGCAGATCAAATCAAAACATTCTGAAATATAAACCGAAGTATGTGTAAAAGTTGATAGAGAAAAAAATTACCGATAGGATCTAAATAAGCTAAAATCAGCTAAGGACAGAGCTATGTAAGAGGGAGATACTCCTTAGTTTTAAACAAAATTTTCTTAAAATTTTATATTGTAAATTTTTAAAAAATCGGTTTTTGGGCCAACACCGAGGTACTGGCTACTTGGTTGGTCAATACCCTCGGGGACTCACAAGTCCTAACGCCACTTTTTCTTGAATTAGACTATACACTAAAACCAATACATTGCTTTCAATACGTGCACCTGTATGTGCATGTAGTTTATAAAGAATTCAGTAACATTACGTAGTATGAATTTTTTCTGTTGTGTATTCAGTAACATTACGTAGTATGAATTTTTTCTGTTGTGTTGGACAAGAGTGGAATGTATGTACAACCAAACATACGGATATATAACGAATTCTTAAAAATATTTTCTTGCTCTTTATTATTCTAAAACACAGTACTATTCTAAAATTTAACAGTTGGTCTTATGAAGTCAGACGAGGACACCGCGAAGAAAATTTTGAAAGAGGCAGAGTCTAAAAGGTAATATGCTTGTAGTGTTTCTATTTTAAGTTTTCGCTGAATATTTTTAAGAACATAAATCTATTAAGCAAGTAAATATTTTACTATTGAAACAAGGTATTCAGTAATGAGGGTTTTAGAGAAAAAAAAGACTCTCAGCGATAATATATCAGATGAAAAATAAAAAAAAAACTGTTAACTAATTTCTTAAGCAAATACTTTAATCAACCTCCAAACCTTTTCATGGAAATTCCGGAAAGGTGCCGGATATTACATGGTGATAAAAGGTGAAAAAATAAGGGGTTCACAATGTCGATCCAATGGAGGAAAAATACCAACAAGTTTTCCTGGAGAGAGGAATGTTAAGGAATTGAAGAATTAAGGTATACTCAACTAGAAGATATTGGAAAAATCGTTGAACTGATGGGACTTGAAAACGATAGTACCCAAAAGGAATTCCCTGTGTTTTCCTCGAACAAGGTTTCCAGTTCAGGGGAAAATTTAATTAAATACCGGAAAGTGCTGATAGGTGTATTGACTTTATGCACAGCATTTTAGTCCTCATACACGAGAGAAGAACCGCCGTAGTCATATTGTTACTTTTATAACACTACAGCCAAGAATTTATGTTATGTGGAGAGAATTTATAATTTAAAAAAATCATAATAGGTGTATGGTATATCAAAACTACTAGCCAATGACTCTATTGTTGTTTTGAAATTAAAAATGCCCTCTATAAAACAAACAGTCATAACAAACAATTCAATATCAAAAATCAAAACAAATATTGCAGTACAGAGAACACACAATTTTAGACAACAGATAAAAAAATGAGGAAAAATGAATATGAACACAACAAAAATACAGCACTAGTAATCTAACACATCGCTAAAAAGGCTTTACAAAAACAAACCAAACAAAACATAAAACGGGGGTATCAAATGCTCCAAAAAGGGTAAGAAATAACAAAATACCGAACTTACTGTTAATTTATTTTCTGCATATGTGCATTTCGACAACTTATGTCTCATCAGTGAGAATAAGTAAGAATAATCTGTTCCATGGGTAGTGCACACACTAACTTTCGAATGCATCGATTTTAAACTGACATTCATGGGTAATTGCAATTATATCACTTTCTTCGTGACAGTGTAATTACTGAAAATGCAATGGAAAATGGGAAGCACATTCACTACAACAGCGCATCGATAGATTCATCTTATTCCAATATTTCCGTTCTTGGATTCCGCAAATCTGGTAAGTAAAAGTCATGAAAATTTTATGAAAATAATGTAATGCATATGAGGTAACTGAACTACATACTTTATGGAGATTCATATTAGAGTTAAGATATTTCCGCGGTTTTCTATTTGTGCCGTTTTGTTAGGGGTATTTAGCCTAAGCTCATCCTATTCATTCATTTTTATAATGGTGAAATATTCGCTGGATATAAATTTCCGCGCTTATCGTCTAAAGCGTGAATTGCATGAAAATTAATACCATTAATACCACTTAAATGAATAAAATAGTAATGGTGCATTACATGATACCCCGCCACGTTCCACAAAATTTCAAAGTTTTAAGGAGCATAACTCCAGAACCCCTTGGACGTCTGAACCAAAAATCATACTTGGCCTGAGTTTTGTCGTATACAAGTTACATACCACGTTTGAAGACAATATATTATTTCATTCACAAGTTATCAGTCGGAAACCCTAAAATTCGCAAAATTTCAAAGTTTCAAAGGGCATAACTCAAGAACCCCTTGGACCTCTGAACCCGAAATCGAACTTGGCCTGAGTTTTGTGGTATACAAGTTATATACCAAGTTTGAAGACAATATATTATTTCATTCACAAGTTATCAGTCGGAAACCCTAAAATTCCCAAATTTCAAAGTTTCAAGGGGCATAAGTCCAGAACCCCTTAGACCTCTGAACCCAAAATCGAGCTTGGCCTGAGTTTTGTGGTAAAGAAGTTACATACCAAGTTTGAAGACCTTATGTTATTTCGTTCACAAGTTATCAGTCGGAAACCCTAAAATTCGCAAAATTTCAAAGTTTCAAGGGGCATAACTCAGGAACCCTTTGGACCTCTGAACCCGAAATCGAACTTGGCCTGAGTTTTGTGGTATACAAGTTACATACCAAGTTTGAAGACAATACATTATTTCATTCACAAGTTATCAGTCGGAAACCCTAAAATTCGCAAAATTTCAAAGTTTCAAGGGGCATAACTCCAGAACCCCTTAGCCCTCTGAACCCAAAATCGAAGTTGGCCTGAGTTTTGTGGTAAAAAAGTTACATACCAAGTTTGAAGACCTTATGTTATTTCGTTCACAAGTTATCAGTCGGAAACCTTCGGGGGACGGACGGACGGACGGACGGACACACGACTTGGGGTATCACATAATGCCTCGCCACTTCGTGTGGCGGGGTATAATAAGAACCACACAGTAATTTTTTTTTTAAATATGACCACTGGGATTATGATATTCATAATTAAGAGTATATGCCAGTACATGTATTGATGATTCAAATCACCGAATGTTTGATATTAATATAAGCTCCTTCATCCTTTAACTCAGATGAAAACAAAAGAAAGGGTATATTGCTGCATATGATTGTAAATTTGAATGTCTAAAATATTTTAATGTGTGTATAGTAAAATGCAACTTTCATAGAAAAAAAACATTTGTCGGCAATGCAAATATTTTTTCTGGTAGGTATTTTCGACTTAAAACTTAACATCACAGTCGATATAAGCTAGTTCCTGAATTCAATCTCATTAGGAAATGCACATGCCAAAGAAATGTTTATCATGTAGTAATCGTGAAAGTTTTCGTGATGTGTAACATGTTTTCATTACAGATTCTACAAAATCTTTCATTGATATATGTACCGTAGATGTTGATAAGACAGACAAACTTCAAAAAGCCCATCACTCATGGCCAACATCTTTCTGGACACAGTATAGGATGCTGACATGGCGTCAATTCAAACAATCAAAAGGACACATTTTGCACAAATTTGATGTTATCCATGCCCTCTTTTTGGCTATCATTGGAGGAACAGTGTACTTTCAATCCGACTTATCCTACAGAACTTTAAGAGATAGAATGGGTTTGGTAAGTATTAAACTTGCTTTAAGAGATGATGTCTTGGTGGCGAGAACTTAAATCTTAAAATTATGGCAGTATTTATGTAAGCTTTAGTATTTCAGGTGGATAATTGTAGATTCTCTACTTTCTATCTAGTTTTCACATTTCCTGAACGGTGTGGAAACATTTGAGAAGAACAAGTTTCGTGACATTTCCCGCCAAATTTATTCGGAAAACAATCCTCAGTGTTTTTCGTCCAGTCATTAGAGAAACAGTTTCCACAACTTAAACACGTTAATAATGAAATTTCTCTCATCTCGTTAAATAAATTTTCAAATGTTTAAAAGCTCCGCAAGCTTCGCTCTTAAACATTGGCAAAATTTGTTTAACTCGATGTGAGAAATTTCATAATCAACTAGTTCTCGTTATGGAAATTATATTTCTCTAATTTCTAGCAAATTTATCCAACGCTTGACTGGTGTGATAAAAATATTTCTCGTCTCTAGTGAGAGAACAACTCGCGTGGAATTTCCCGCCAAATCTATTCGGAACATAATCCTCGGTGTTTTACATATGTCATTAGAGAAACATTTTCTACAACTTGAACACGTTAATTATGATATTTCTCACATCTTGTTAAATAAAGTTTCAAATGTTTAAAAACTCGGCAAGCCTCGTTTTCAAACATTTGCAAAATTTATCTAACTCAATGTGAGAAATTTCATAATCAACTTAGTTCGCGTTGTAGAAACTATATTTCTCTAATTTCACATATCCTGAACGGTGTGGAAGCATTTGTTCTCCTTTCTAGAGAGAAGAACAAGTTTCGTTAGATTTCCTGCCAAATTTATTCGGACTACAATCATCCGTGTTTTTCGTCCAGTCATTAGAAAAGCAGTTTCCATAACTTAAACACGTCAATTATGAAATTTCTCACATCACAATAAATGAATTTTCAAATGTTTAAAAGCTCGACAAGCTTCGCTCTCAAACATTGGCAAATTTATTTAGCTCCATGTTAGAAATTTCACATTCAACTAGTTTTCGTTGTGGAAACCATAAATTACAAATCGATCGCGATGATTATCAGTAAAACTGGCACTAGGCTTAACACTCAGGTGAATTAAACGAATTGCGAAATTTGATTTGCAAATACTTTAATCCAATGCATTGTATGATAAGAGTGCTACTTTTATTTGTATTCGCAACGATCGAGAAACGTTGTAAGAATCATTTAATTGTGAACGTACTTTGGTTATTGGTTTTGAATGCATTCCAAAATAGTTTTTTCCTTTCTTGAAACGCTCACGTTATTTTGCAGTAAAAAATATTCTGAGGGAGATAACTAGATCGGTCTTACTTCGGCTGCATGTTTGTAAAATATTATTATGTTTGAAACTAAATTTCGTTTTCTTCTTACTTTCTTTTCAGATATTTTTCAATGCAGCATTCTGGGGGTTTAACTGCGTTATTATGACAGTTACCAGCTGTGAGTATCATTATTATTCTAACATGGCTCTTGTTAATCGTCAACCCGTATAATACTCAATAACCATATATTTCGCACATGCGCAAAAGGTATCGGAATAGGAGTAAACAGGGTGAAAAACAAACATGTTTTTAATTTTGTTCGTCTTAATTTATGAAGGAAATAAATGTTAAGAACAGATTTTAACTAAATCATGTCATTCAGACACCTCATGGTGACTTCAAGATGAAGAACAACAATAAAAGCGTTGTTCCTTTGCTTGTTTTTACCATGTATTTGTAGAGACTTTGTCTCATGTACATTTACTCCATATCCTTTCATTCACCATTTACGACAGGAGTTTGTCTCTCCTGCAGTGTGGAGTCCGTAAAAAGATTCCCCGTGCGAGAGATGTATGCTCTCTATATATTTCAGTTATGGTTTACTTGTTCGTGAGAGAATTTCTCATATGGATATACTATCATACTTTCAAATTTTGGCATTTGTTTTTGTAATTTCGAAATGTAATTCTGGCCACCTGTTAAAAGTCCCCACATCTCATTATTTTATAATGCCAAGTTTTCTTACAATCGACTTGATGAGTGCCCTGTGTGTCTATTTGTTGTAATTGTTCACTAGCTTAAGACACTAGTGCTTTTGTCGGGAAACGGATGACAGTGATTGTAAGAGCGCTTTGCCAGTTTAATTAGTATTTGTTGACAACCCCGCATCCATGACCAGGGAAGACATTGATGTGGCGTTGTTCGACAATTAGCAAAGAATACCGCTCAAACGGTGCTAGGACCGTCTTGAACTTACTATGAGGTATGAACAAAGCTCATTTAAAAGCTCATTGAAAAGCTCAATAGACTTCTTAAAAAAATCAGCAAGAGTTATATTAGAAGCTGATTTAATGACTCCTTCTTCTCTACTCTTTAATTCTTTAAAATGGTTAGATATTGAAAAGAGAATTTGTTATCAAAATGCTATTCTTGTATATAAGTCATTAAATAATATGGTGCCGTCGTATTTGCAAGATAGTTTTCATTTTGTTGATAACACTTCTTATAGTTTACGTTCCAAAAGTAACAGCATGTTAACTTTACCGAAAAAACCTTTTTATATTCTGGCTCACAAATTTGGAACAGCTTACCATATGATTTGAAAGTTTTCAAATCAATTAAACAGTTTAAAGAAAAATGTTATGCCTACTTTTTAAATGGTAATAAATTGCAAAATACTAGAATAAGTATATATGAATCTTAATCAAATACAATTGAATTGTTTTATACACCTTATATGGCAAACTGCTTGTATATATTATATGTAATTTAATGATTTAAGCTTGTATTTGAGGACCCCAGGAAGATTAGTTTCGGCTAATGGGGTTATCCTCTTGAAATAAAGATTATATTTTTTTATTTTATTTATTTATTGTTGAAGGCCTCATGGTGACTTCAAGATGAAGAACAACAATAAAAGCGTCGTTCCTTTGCTTGTTTTACCATGTATTTGTAGAGACTTTGTCTCATGTACATTTACTCTATATCCTTTCATTCACCACGCAAATGTGTATTGTTTTGCTTTCGATTTGAATTTTGAACTTGCATCTGTTTGAAAACGTCAGATTGTGTATTGTGACGTCATAGACACAGACAGCAATGGAGGCGAGAAATCCGCCTTCTGTTAGGTCGCTTCAGAATGGAAAAATCAATTTTCTGTCATATTAGAATCGAAATAATTCATGGAAGGTGTATGGTTATTGTCATTTAACCATGGGCTGGGCCTCTATATTCTTACATTTAACCCCTCGCTAACGCTCTGGGTTACATTCGAATATAAGGGCCGAGCCCATGGTTAAATCTCCAATAACTATATACCTGCCATGAATTATTTCTTAAATAAAGTAAGTTGGAACCTAACCATTATTCTAAGAGAGAATAATCCAGAGACATTGGCAATATCTCACTCACAAATTGTATAAAATGTCCGAATAAAGTTTGTGATTGCCTGCCAGAGCTTATGCATACATTATTTCCAAAAGAAAATCAGTTTTTTATTCTTATATATCAGAATGAGTTATAAAAAGATATTTGATTGAAGTTAATGACATCTGTATTTGCTGCACTATATTTTTGCGGGGCGGATTAATTGGCAAACGGAAATATCGAAAAATATTTCTTTTATTTTTATCATGATTTTGACCAATAAAATTGAACGTTACAGTTACATTCAGAAATATTTTATTTTTATGTCAATAACATAATAAGTGTAGTTTTTTGACAGTTATTTTCCCAATATGATGTTTTGTCTCCAAGGGATCGATATTATTGCATAAAAATTGACGGGCGTGAATATTGCAAAAACTTAGCATATTATCGTATTTTGTGATCTCATTAACTTCTGTCAATGAATGGCAAGTGTAAATACACAAGCAAACGTTGTAGAAGACAGTATGGGCTATAGAAATAAATAAAGTAAGTGAGAATCCAACCGTCAGTCAAAAAAAACCCCAAAAAATCCATGGACAATGGCAACATCGAAAACATCAAGAAAACAAGGAAACGACACGAGCAAGGGACAAAACAAGAAAAATGAAGACACACATACAGATGAACAACACGGACCCAATAGAAACCATGGGTGAGATCAGGTAGAGTAAGCATCTCATGCTTCTTATTAGATACACGCAGTGTTGAACAGATCTACTCCGGGGGTAAAGTCTAATCCGGTAGAGGAAAAACAAACTTTAGTTGTAAAGGGAAAGATCTGTTGTCATCCGGGAAACAGATATCTCATAGCGATCTACAAGATGGCGATGTTGACCGTAAAATTTTTGTAGTGATAACTTGGTAACATAATCTTGCCCAAGAAGTCTATTTGTAAGCAACCGAGCTCTATCAAGGAAGTCAATTTCATTTCATTTTATTTATATATATTAGTTATTCACAAGATAAAGCACTTCACGCAATGAAATAATATAAACATGTCTTCATTGATATTGTAAAAATTTTCATGTTTTCAGTTCCAGCCGAAAGAGGGGTTTTCCAGAAAGAGAGAAATGCTAGATCATACCGACTATCCGCTTACTATCTTGCCAAGATTACTAGTGATCTGCCATTGATTTTTATTGTTCCTATCATTTACTTTTGTATCATTTATTGGATGGCATCAATTGGAGATGTTGGATTATTTTTTATATTTATAGGAGTAAATCTTCTCCTCTGTATGCTTGCGCAGGTACGTTTAAGTTTTGGCAACCTCTAGTTTATTAAATAGCTTATTGCCTCCGTATCATTTTTAGCTCACCTGGCCAAAGGCCATGTGAGCTTTTGCCATCACTCGGCGTCCGTCGTCCGTCCGTTAACTTTTATTCAAAAATCTTCTCCTCTGAAACTACCGGGCCAATACTTACCAAACTTGGCCTGAATCATCACCAGGGTATGCACTCTCAAGTTTGTGATTTTTATGTCCGTAGACCAAACAACATGGCCGCTGTTACTAAAAATAGAACATAGGGGTAAATTGCTGTTTTTGGCAAATAACTTCAAAACCGTTGCAGATATCAAAATCTGACATGGAGTAGAATTGTTCAAAATGACGAGATCTATCTGCCCTGCAATTTTGAAGAAAATCGGAAAAACCGTCTTAGAGTTATAGCCCTTTTTCCGTAAAATTTTCAAAATATGCATTTTTTATTTTTTATTTCAAAAACTGTAACAGATAGAGGTGAACTGTTAATTTGAAAAATGTTCAGCATATCAAGATCTACATACTCTGAAATTTTGAAGAAAATCCAACTGCCTGTGTTGTAGTTATTGACTTTTTTTCACCAAAAAAAAAAATCAATGCCATATGGTTATGGGTTATTTCCCTTTAAATTCTGCTTTCAAATCTTCTTTGGTTTACTTTTCTCTTTTAAATTTTAGAGAAATTCCCTGCTATCACTTTATTAGAAATACATTTTTGTTACAGCAAAAATACTTTCATAAACTATACTTATTTCACTATTTAATAATAATTGTATATAATGTATATTGTTTCATTTCCTTTGTAATAAATGTCCACGATGTAAACATCGTTGTCAGTGCATCTAAGCTTCAATGCCTGTTTAACCAAACAGCTAACCTGCATGGCTATGCCATGGTGATTTTCAAAATGGCCGCCAAAAAAGGCGGGAAAAT
>MJUU01022844.1:117492-135728 GCA_002080025.1 Modiolus philippinarum
ATTTCAATGAAATTTGGTTTCCAAATAGATATTGATATTGCGACTTCAAAACCTGTGTTGAAAATTGTTCGTTGACCGCCATTTTAAAATGGCCGCCACAAAATGCGGGAAAATCCAACATTGTCCGATTTCAATAAAATTTGGTTTCAAAATAGGTATTGGTGTTGCGACTTCAAAACTGATGTTAAGAATTGTTCATTGACCGCCATTTTCAAAATGGCCGCTAAAAAGGCGGGATAATTCAATACTGTCTGATTTCAATGAAATTTGGTTTCTAAATAGGTATTGATATCGCAACTTTAAATCTAATGTTAAAAATTATTTGTTGACTGCCATTTTCAAAATGGCCACCAAAACAGGCGAGAAATTTCAACATTGTCCTATTTCAATGATTTTTTTGTCCAAATAGATATTGCTGTTGCGACTTCAAAACTGATGTTGAAAATTGTTGGATGGCCGCCATTTACAAAATGACGTCTGGATTTCAAAACTGGTGCCAAAAGTGGTCCTTAGCTAGAACGTTTTTTGTCAAAAAAGCCCAACATAGAAATGTAGTAAAACATGATCAGACTTTAAATACTGTTCAAGATATTGTAGGTGTTTGAGGTACTTAAGTTTGAGACTGAAGATCAACTGTATAACTTACAATGTTACCATGATTGTGGCATCTGAAAGCCAGGTGAGCGATACAGGCTCTTGAGAGCCTCTAGTCCATATTTCTAAACAGAAATGGCTTTTTCTGAAGGAGTCCTATTTCCCTGTTGACTTAAAGAGGATAACAGGTATTTTGTTTTCTTCTAAATCGATATATATATTATTTTTCAAATCCCAATCGCCTAAGCTCTATTAAAAGTTTCATAGACACAAAGGCAAATTGGGTGACCGGTTTTGTTTTCTTAATGTTGATAAAATGACAATTTTTATTGTGATATCTGTGTAATATATTATTACTTGATTATTTCTATTTTTAATATTTTGTTACCAAACATTTTGCTAACAAATTGTCAAAGTCACATCTTATTTGCTAGTAGATTTATGTTCTTGCCTTGGGATACCAGTAAAATATTGTATGAAAGTTCACAACAAATAAAGATATATGATGAGGAATAAATTTCCGAAATGGCCATACAGCTCATTAAAATCATTGCAGTTGAAGTTAACATATGTGTTATGGTCTCATGTTCATTTACTCCATATCCTTTCGTAAAATATGCGCATTAAAAAGGGAAATATTGTTTGAAAGTTTAACAACAGATAGAGATATGCACTCAAAAAAATATGACTTGCTTTTACTAAAAATAAAAAAATTGTTTTACTAATTTTAAGTAAAATAATAAGTATAAATGTTTGTCAAAAATTGAGTAATTGCAAGTAATTGCTAGTAATTGCAAGTAATTTGTAAGTAATCTATGAGTAAGTAAAATAATTAGCATTTTGAGTAAATTCTACTGGTAATTCTTTTATCAAATTAAGTAATATTACTGGTAATTCTTTTACCAAGTTAAGTAATTTTTACTGGCAATTCTTTTATCAAATTAAGTTATATTACTGGTAATTCTTTTACCAAGTTAAGAAATTTCTACTGGTAATTCTTTTATCAAGTTAAGTATTACTGGTAATTTTTTTACCAAGTTAAGTAATTTCTACTGGTAATTCTTTTATCAAGTTAAGTATTACTGGTAATTCTTTTATCAAGTTAAGTAATTTCTACTGGTAATTCTTTTATCAAATTAAGTAATTTCTATTGGTAATTCTTTTACCAAGTTATTTTTTTACCTAAAAATTAGCATTTAGCGCTTAATCAAATACTACGTATTTTGTAATCATAAGTAGCATTTTTACTTGATTTAAGTAAAAGAATTAGTTAGTTAAGCAATATATACTAAAATAATTACTTGGTAGTGATTTTTTAATATTATATAATTCTTTAAGAGGATGCAAGTAAATCATTCACTAAGATGGATAAATTCTATGTAATATTTATCAAAACAATTACTTAAATCAAGTAATTTATTTACATTATGACTTCAAATTGTTCAGACTTTGTTAGAAAGTTACTTAAAAGGATAAAAAAATCATTACTTGAATAAAATAACTGCATGAATTATCTCAAAAATGTTTACTTTGATTGTATAAAAATTATTGCTCAAATAAATGAATAACAGGTAACTTTAATCTACAGTTTTACTTGAAATTTTATTACTTAAATTTATAAATTCTGTGAAAAATTTCTTAAAATGCACATTCAACGGTACTCCAATAACAGATTCTGAACAATTAAATAAATGAAACAGTTTTTGAAAACGATATATCAATTAGGAGCGAAACAACGAAGGGCAAACGGGAATAAGGGGGAATGCATCAAGGGTGAAAGGGGTTAGGAGCGAAACAACCGATTCGGCGCAAAATGACCCAGATTTGAGAAGGAAAAATGCTGACAAAATACATCTTGTACATAAATCACATACTATTCAAACCATGCGAGAAGAATGAACAAACTTTGATTTCTACATTGTTGATAATAATATCATTTAAAATCAGAAATGGCAATTTATTGTACAATTTTTTCTGTACGATTTGAAATTGTGTAAAGGGGAGGGGGGCTGATAAATTATGAAAAAAAAATCTTGTGTTAATTTTGGTCTAATGCGTGTGATGTGTCTTACCTTCAAAATTCAGAACAGAGTCTAAGATCACATAAACTGTCCAAGAATCAGGTGACTCGGGTCTACTCCAACTTAATTGGCAAGACCATGAGACTGTGACCATGCTGTCTTGAGTTCTTTTTCAAATGGTTGAACAGTGGTATGAACGTAATTGTATTGTGTAACAATTAACTGACAATTAATTGTAATAAATCATTGCAACATCTTAATATCGAAATTATTTTTACATCCAATTGCAAATTAAAACACAATAGAGCAACAATACACTCATCCTCCATTGTTATCCTTTAGGCGCCACAACTTCAGATAAGAGGTTGACGCTGATTGGATAAGAAACAGCTACTTAAGTATAATCAACCAATCAAAAACATTGGCATATATGAAGCTTTTAGATAATTAAAAATAACCTTGTCATAGATAAAAAATAAACCATGACTGTGAAATAAACAAACAGATGCCTATTTAGGGAAGTTCAGAAACGTGTTTGTAGTTGCATATTTCTAATAAAAGGAATATTAGGTTATTTTTTTATAATTCAAATGATTTTTATTAATTTTTACTCCAAAGATTACATAGTAATTATTTAAATTTAAACAATTCTTTAAGTAATTATTTTACTTCAAAGGTTTGCTTTTCTTTATATAAGTAAAAAAAATACTTGCAAATGTCTACATCATCTTCATAGTAAAAGTATAACTAATAAATATGTAAGACTTGAGTAATTTTTTAACAAAAGCAATACCTTTGAGGAATTGATTTACTTACTGATGCTGTCTTTTAAAATTTAAGTAAATCATAAGTAATTGTATGCAATAGTAAGTAATTGCCTAGTAATTTCTAGTAATTAGCTAGTTAAACAAATACTTATTTTAAGTAATGTTTAATTACTAAGTATTTTATTTTTTGTGAGTGCATGCGCATTAAAAACTGAAATATTGTTTGAAAGTTTCACAACAAATAGAGATATGCGCATTAAAAAGTGAAATATTGTTTGAAAGTTTCACAACAAATAGAGATATGCGCATTAAAAAGTGAAATATTGTTTGAAAGATTCACAACAAATAGAGATATACGCATTAAAATAGTGAAATATTGTTTGAAAGTTTCACAACTAATATATATGCACATTAAAACACAAAATGATACTTATATCACAAATTAAAAACGATGGAAAACCGTACGAAAGTACGTACCCAATAGAAAAATCACCGTTTAATATTGTCATGGGTCGCGAAAGTACGTACCCGATAGAAAAATCTACGTTCCATATTCATGTGTTGGATTGATTTTGCTCTCCCTTGAGAAGAGATTTTCATGTGTTGCGTATATCTGTTGGTTTGTTACTGTCATAATTGCAGTCTTTAGGCTGTGCAGTTTATTGATTAGTAATACTATGTACTTTATTTATGAAAAAGAGAGGAAATGGGGTAAATGTCAAGGAGACAACATCCCATATCCAGGTTAAAAAGACCCAAAACTTGATTTTTGTACATAGCTGAATAGAGTCACGATGAATAGACCATAAATAACTAAGGAGTTCTATTGCTGGAGCAAACATGATTCTTTTGAAAGCTAATTACAAGTATTTTTTTAAGAAAATTTTCAGTATGGTAGGAAAGAATCTTTAATTCAGCCAATTTATTACAAATTATTATGGGTTGAAATATTCATGTCGATCTACCTTGAAAATTGTGCAATAATTGTAAAGTGTTACGAAACCCTGAGATAAACAAACAACAAATTGTTATTTACTAAATAGATCAGTTACAAGTTAACGAGAATATTCAATGCGTGATAACTTACAAGTACATAGGGGAGGGTTTGGATCCAAGAAAACGAGTTTAACCCCACCGCAATTTTTGCTCCTGTCCCAAGTCAGGATTATGTTGGTGATTGGCTTGTCCGTGTCTTCTTATAAAATTTTAGTTTCTTGATATTTGGGTTATTGGATGTTGTTTATTTTCATTGATTTATCCATTTTTTTTTTACCTTTTTGGGGCCATTTAGGGCTTGTTTTATGGTGTGAGGTTCCTCACTGTGTTGAAGACCGTATGGTGACCCCTAGATGCTTTGGTTTGGGTCGTATTAACCTGGATATGGGATGTTGTCTCCCCCATTTCCTTTCTTTTTCATATCTCTTTTACATTTTGTTTTACAGTCAGTTCTATTCAATTCAACAAATCATATTTCTCAAAGACGTAGTTACATTGTTACAAACAAATGTAGTCAATCACATCAATAAGAAATTTTATTTGACCAATTTAAAAAGTACCATGTTCTTAATGATATGTCTAACTGATGAAATAAACAAACATTAATTGTTTAATCGAATATACATTTCAATTCCATTTCAACACACAATTTATCTAATATACAAAAATAGTTACAATATTTTATGGAAAATAATCTTCTATTCATTTGATTAATTTCACCTATCATAACAAAAACCCTCACAAAATTATAAGTTACCCTATTTTATTATGTTTGAGTATTTTTCAGAGTATTGGTCATTTGATAGGAGCAGCCATCACAAACATTAAGTTGGGTATTATTGCTGGAAATACATATATGATATTCTCACTCCTTTTATGTAAGTGCATTATGTTTCCTAGAAATAAAAATCTTTATTTCAAATTAGTAATAATTATCTAGTATATGTTTTCATTGGTTTCAACCCTACCATGATAATTTTTGTGAATGTTCGTCTAAATTCTAAGTGGGCATTACTTTGAGGTATAAATAAAGCTCTTTGTTGAAGGCGCTTCAAGATCAAGAACAACAATAAAAACGTTGTTTCATTGCTTAGTTTAATCATGTTTTTGTAGAAACTTTGACTCATTTTCATTTACTCCATAACCCTTCATTGTTCATTACCATGCAATAATTATTTTCTTATTGATTATGTGAATAATGTTCTTATGAATAATTTATTTGTCGCATTTGGAGGTACTCTTTTAGTTGGTATACCTGTGATCCTGTACTCGCAGACTTGTTTCTTTAATGCTACGAGACTAAATTTTTTCAAGGACCCGTAAAAACTGAAAAAAGGTGCTATCTCACTAATTGTAAACATTGATTAAGTTCTTCCCGTTAATAACACATTCTTTGTTAATTTGGTCGCATCAATATATCCTCCAGAAAAATGAGACAAGGGAAACAACAGAAATCACTGATCTATAACTTACAATATACCGTAACTTTAATGTCTACATATGGCCATCAAACAAACCGTTCGTTTCAAAATGCTTGTACCAAGTCAGAATCATTGTGATTAGCAATTATTCAATGGTTTTGCACCTGGTTTGTCTACTTGCCCTTTCGATTTCGAGTTTCTTTCATAGATAAATAATACTTGGAAGATGTATTTATCAATCTACAATTTAAAATAACAGCTTAATCCTAGATTTGAAAAAGTGAATATCACTACATGATATCTGAACGAATATAAATTTAAGTCTCCCAAACGAAGTTACTTAAGATGCACCAAAAAGAAGTTTCGGAAAGTTATTGTTTCTACCATATCTTATTATCATTCGTCTTCTCTTCGCAAAAAGAGTGCACTCGATTTACGGTCGTAAGTGATAAGGTATGTCAGTTACCTGCCCAAGGTCGGTGGTTCTCTTTGGGTGCTCCGTCTTCCTCCACCACTAAAACTGACCGTCATGATATAGCTTAAATACTGCTGAAAGTGACGTTAAACCCAATATCAATCAATCAATCAATCTTCTTTTCGCTATGACTTTTTCAACCTTTTTCTAAGAGATTCACTGTTTCATCGTGACCACAGGAAAAGACTGACCCTAAACCAAGAAGTTTTTGATGCTAGGGCTGTCTGGCACTCACTATAAAGTAGGAGTGTTTGTTTTTGAAGGCCTCGTGGTGACTTCAATATAAAGAACAACAACGGAAGCGTTGTTTCATTTGCTTAACCTTACCATGTATTTGTAGGGATTTTGTACCATGTACATTTACTCCATATCCCTTTATTTGTTCATTTTAAAATAAGTCATGCTAATTCGGGATATGAATGAAAAGTTATGCTGTCCACAAGTAAACAAGTAAACGAGACATTAATAAACGAGTACTAAGCCGGGTTGAATTTATTTGTATCCCATACATCTGATTGATTTTGTTTTAGAAACTGAATACTATTAACTAAATTGGTATCTGTATTAGGAAAAATGAAAGGATATGGAGTGAATGTACATGTGACAAAAACGCACACGATACATAGAAAACTCCAGTTTATCAAGGACAGGGCTTTTATTCCTGTCCTCATCTTGATGTCGCCTGAGGGTCTTCAACTAGAGGTGAACAATATTTACCCCCTCAAGCGAGATCAAGAAGGCCCCTAGCGTGCACTTAAGCGGTATTCTTGACAAAAATTATATCAAGGTCACTCCCTTGCCCCGCCATGGAGTCTTTTTGGCCACGAACAATACGTTTTCTGCAGCAGATACAAAAATACACGGATTTGATATTAATGTAATTTTACTGGATTTCAATGTCTCGCCGTGAAATTTTTGTTACTCATACTTTACAAACGTTATTTGTCATTTTTAAAATTACATGTACGTATCACCCAGTTGCTATAAAATGGTAAACATTATCATGAAAAATATATAAAAGACCTTGTCAACAGAAATCTTCATAGTGCACTGAAATTTATCATTTATCATAGCTAATATGACTATAACCAGCATCAATAACTTGGCGTTCGTCTTCCGTCCGTCCAGCGTGAACTTTTTCCAAAAATCTTCTAATCTGAAATCCAAATACACATGTAGGAAGCTTTACTTTTCCCTATTTTGGTTTAATTTTTCGGGATTTTATACCTTATGTCTTCTTTTCCAAAAAAGGTATACAAGATGGAGGTTTAAAAATTGAAATTGCAAAATGTTCAGCATGTGAAGGACTACGTTTTATTGAACACGGTCAAGTTGTTCGACCCTTTCTTAGGGCAACATAATCTAGCATTAGATCCAGATGTGAGAAATCATTTAGACATCCTCTCTTCTGAAACCAAGGCAATAGAATCCAAATCTAGTCACACTAGTTCTTTGGATTGTCCCATTTTATAATTGGCCTGGCAAATCAACACTTTACCCAAGATGGCTGCAAACGGGGAACTTAATTTAATAGTATATCCTATGGGTAATGCATTCAAATATCTTCTCATCGACACTACCAGGCTAATGGGAACCAAACCTGTTCACAAAATTTCTTATTTGGCCCCTTTGAAAAATGTTTCCGTCGAGTGGAACAATTTAAGTAATTGGAATACATTCAACGATCACCTCTGAAACAACAAAGCCAATCGAATCTAAACTTGGTCACAAAAAATTGTACCTCAGGTTTATACCTTATCCTAGGTAACTTAAAACTTGCAGTTGTAAACTTAATTGATTTTGTCCTCTGAAACTACTATGCCAATTGAGAAAACCGTGCTTATAATATTCCTTAGTATGTCCCCTTCGAAAGGTGTCAATTAAGTCTTCACTATATCCAAAATGGTTGCCATCAGAAAATGTAGTTCGAATTTGAAACAAATAGCATCAAGGTCTATCAACATATTTGAAAATGAGGCCCTTTAATATTTTGGTTTTTGGACTGTCAAAGTAATGCCGAGGCGAGCGATTCAGGCTTTTGAGAGCCTTTTCTTTGCTTAAGATTTTTCTTTATTTATTTGCTGCACGGAAAAAGGTTCAAGATTTAACGAAAGAATCAAGATATATGTCTCATTTGCCATGTGTTTTTTTCAGCTGGATATTTTAATCCACATTTACCACCATGGCTGCGCTGGGGAAAATATTTATCGATTGTTCACTATCCGTTTGCCACTTTAAATATATTAAGTACTCAAGGCATGTCGAATCTTTGGTAAGTTTTATGTTTGGAATATTTAGAAAAATAAATAATGCATGATCAAAATGATCATTTGTTTCTTCGGTATTCTACTGCCGTTGTTTCATTTATTTTCCATATTGTAAAAAGTTGGAATGGCAGAGCTCGTCACCATTCAATTCAACAATTTTGTTGACCGACCAAACATACTGCTTAAATTCTTTGTGTATATATCCCACATTTGTAATTTAATCATAAAATCAACAGTTGATTGATTTACATTGCCAATACATCTACAACTTTAAGGTAGTAGACCTAGGTTAAGGGACATAACTCTTAAAAATCACAGGTGAGTTTGTTGAAATCATTTTCATAAACAGATTCTAAGCCTCTGAGTAACATAGATTATTTTTTATTCTTTTTCACGTCAATGCTTAAAAAGCATTGATGAAACTAACTATTTCAAACGTCTAACTGATTTAAAGAGTTATCTCCCTTAACCTAGGTCTACTACCTTAAGTGAGATTTATTTGATACTACATTCTGGAAAATCCAAACGTGGCCGGCAAACGTGTTAGTATATCTGCATGGAACTGTCGCCGGCATTGCTTTTATTTTAGTCGTACTAAAAAGGAAACATGCACTACAGTAGATTTAAAATTAATGGTGGATTTCTATGGTCGAATGAAATATTATACCTCTTAATGAAAACATTTTTAGAACATCTAATTTTTCTTGCAAGTTGAAATTTTTATCGGGGATAGTCTTGTCACTGTTTGTCTTACACTTGTCTGGTATTAAACACATTTTAACAAGAATTCTCCAACCGTTTATGTTCTGCAATTACCAAGTTGAACAAACTGATTTTGTATCGTTTTAGGTGCAATATTACATCGACTGAAGTATTCCCATCATGTGCAGGAAACACAACATATCTTACAAAGGATGAAGTTTTAAAAGATTTTGGAATAGATATTCCTTACTTTTGTTATATATCGTCGATGGGCATCTTATTCATATTGTTACGAATAATAGGATACTATGTTCTGAAAGTGAAACGACAGTGACAATGACAAATGATATTTGAATAAAATTTGTTTTATTTGTTTCCATCTGACTTGTATTTTTGTTTCACGGGACTTGGGCTTTTGACAACACTGTTCGGTAATTTTATTATTATCCCCATTTGTTAGTAAATGATTCGTCTGCAATCATTACAAAGATTGCATGAATGAGATATTATTTGGTATTATCATGGAAATATTTTCAGAAGCAAAAAGACAAAAAAAAAGAGCAACTTGATTAAAAATCCAAATCGCTGCACAATATATGTGGTCAGCATATCGAAATAATCCCCAAAAAATAATAGTTAACTAAATAAATAACCCCCCCCCCCAAAAAAAAAAAAAAAAACAATACCAGAGCCACAGATATTGAAAGCCTGACCTCGAATTATTGTAGACAGACTGTGTGGAGAAACGCCACGTTCAATGCAGATCAAAGACCCCTTCCTTATTCCTCATACAAGAGTAGACGCGCTAGAGCTCGTGTGGTATGCCAAGTTTCCTGCCCTACCCTATTCTACACTTTTCAAGGGGCAGTAAATACTCGTTGCCTCAATTGTTCCTTCCTCTTGTATATCTGTCATCTTCTTCTTGAATTCATTTGCTCGTTGTTGTCCTGATAAAGCTGAAATATTGGTCAGTGGACGTATAATTCTAATTAATCAATCAAAACATTGAAGTATAGAATAACATGGCGGATAAAATTGACGCAGTGAACTCCACAGATGCAATGAAAGAATCTGTTGATGTCATCAAAATATAAAAATGAATATGTTATTATGGCAATCATTTTCACAGCTTAGTCATAGGTAGATGTGTTATTCACCTCAAAAATGATTTTTCTCTCTTTTGTTTTAACTATGGTAGGAAATTCTCGAAATACGGAAGATCATGGAAACAAACATTACTGCTGGAATACGGATACTAGTTTAGAAGAGTAATCATGCCTGTTTTGCCAACAGCATTTTATGATAACTTTAATTAGCTGGTGAACAATTAGGAAAAAACCTGAAAAATACAAATTTTAAACAATAATAAATTATGTGTCCAAATAATCAGAATTTAAAGTCAACTTAAGCTACCATAGTTATGAGTAAAATATCAAAATATTTAAATACACAATAACTTTGCATAAATTAACACAAATATGACGTGTGTCTGTATAATATCATACATAAGATTCCGGTATATTCCCGAATAAATACAGTTGAGATGGCTGTAACACGCAGAATATATTTTCCATAATTTCATCTTGATATATTTAAATGTCGCTAATTGCTTGCCATACATTCTATATTTATATGAATTATGCAAATGAATAACGGTTGTTTACCTTCCTCTTTTTGACGGAAATATCATGTAAAAACTTTGAAATACTATGATGAAACTTGTAAATATAATTATAATCAACAGTTGTACGTTTCAGTATAGGATTAAACACTCATTTTTAGGAAATTATCTATATATAAACTCCGGCAGCTCAATCACAAACTGAATAAAGTCCGAAGGACTTTATGTAAAGTATGTGAGTGAGCTGCCGGAGTTTATACATACATAATTTCCTAAAAATCAGTGTTTAATCCTTATAATTCCAGCTTTTTACGTTATAAACTGCCTGATCCATGTTAACGACGTCTTTATTTGCTGCACTATATTTTTGCGGAGCAGATTAATGGGCGAACGGAAATATCGAAAAATATTTCCGTTTGCTATTCATGACGTTGACCAATGAAAATGAACGTTACAATTACATTTGGAATTATTGCGAGATGAAAATTCCGTTAAAATCGATATTTATAGCAAATTATGCAATCAACGTGAAGAGCTGATATTTTCAATAATCTGTTGTGTAGTTACGTTAAATAGATGTATGTTCATCCAAATGTAATGAAAATATAATAATAACACTCACACTCTTATTGAACTAGGATCTAAATTCCAAACAATTATCTGGACATTCATCTACGTTCTGATTTTGATTCTGACAGAGTCGGGAAACGAAAATAATTATTTAACATACACACAGTGCATTCGGAATGTCTCCATATTTGCCGTAACAAAAACACTAATTGTGACAATACACTCCCCGTCTGATATCTTCTTGATATCACTCTTATTTTTAAATAAACAACAGAAATTTATCATACATTCACAATATTCACTGAATCTTATATATATATATATACATTTTACACACAATTTTCTACCAGAAGAACGATCTCGGTGATCGATAACTGATCTTGAATTCACAGATGAGATATAAATACGGTAACACAGAATATAACGCTATCCAGGTAGATATGAGCTGGAGTCTTGCACTTCCTACGAAGGAATTATTTGTAGTTATGAATATTCTTGTAACAGGAATATCCGGAGAAGTATCTGGAGGAGTTTGTCCTTTTTCATCCGAAAGTGGGTTGATATTGGCAATTGAACTTTTGCCAGTAGGTTTCTTGTGACTGATAAAATTCATTTCGTCCTCATAAACTTCACGTTGTACTGATGATAAAACGAAGATTTCTGCTTCTTGAAGTAAGGTGTTGTCAGGTTCAAGCTGTGAACTCCCGTTCAGACTTAAACGGGACAAACGTTTCAGGAATGCAATTCCACGTATTATGGCACTCCAGTCTGAGAAGTGCGTGAATCTGCCAGTCCCTATGTTGGGATTGTCTGGTGTTGCGTGTGTTTTGGCAACAGAAATCTCTGGAAAAACATGAGGACGAATCTCACTATCATGTTATGTTTTTAGTTCTTGCCGTTCATCTCGCCAAGGTTCCCATTCTGATGCAATGTCATCCGGGACTGATTCGTCCCTATCAACTGTGATTGAAGTCAGATTTCGTAGAATCAACTTCCCTTGAATAATTACTGGGGCTCAGAATCCAAGTGGATCATAAATACTGTTTATCGTAGATAATACACCTCGTCTAGTTATAGGCTTCGTGTCCAGAGATAGCTGGAAAAGGAACATGTCTGTGTTGACATCCCATATCAGTCCAAAGCTACGCTGGAGTGGTTTGTTGTTGGCTTCAAGATCCCAATCTTTTAAGTTTGTAGGTAAATCACTTGTTTGAAATGCAGACATATCTTCAGCACTGTTGGATGCGAACTTGTGCAAATGGAGATTTCCGTACTTCTTCAATGCCGCTTGTGTGTCTTTGACAACTTTGATGGCATTTTCTGCTGTTGGGAACGAAGTTAATCCATCATCAACATAAAAATCTTTAGTCACAAAATTAACGTCTTGGCCGTACTCTGGCTCTGCGGCCTGTACTGTCTTGTGTAGCCCGAACGTCGCCACTGATGGGGTTGGATTATTGCCGAAGACATGAACTCTCACTCGGTACTCTATCAATCCCTTATCAATATCATTGTCTTTATACCACATGGATCTTAGGTAGTTTCTGTTATCTTCTCTCACTACGAAGCAGTCAAACATGTGCATAACATCAGCAGTAACAGCAACCATCTCTCTCATAAAACGTATCAGGACTCCCAGTAAGCTGTTTGATAGGTCTGGGCCAGACATCAAAAAACTGTTGAGAGACACTCCGTCGAACTTTGCGGAGGAATCAAACACACATATGATCTGCTCAAGTTTCTTGGGATGGTATAATCAAAACAACGGTAAATACCAACATTCCTCTTGTTCTTGCAATGGCGGAGCAACTTCTGCCTGGTTGCTGCCTAATATCTTTGAAATGAATTCTGTAAAATGTTCTCTTTTGAGAGCGTTCCTCCTCAGACTGTTTTCGAGGAATTCCATTCTTTTAACAGCTTGTTGCCTGTTGTTTTGAAGTCGTTGTCTTGGTGCCGAAATGGTAACGGAGATACCCAACTGCCTGTGGAGTCTCTTGCAAACTGTTTGTCCATTTGTTTCATAAATACTTTATCTTCATACGACATTCCTGGTTTGTCTTTTGTCTTAGCAAAGATATCATATTCTGGTATGTCTACTGTTTTGGTTGCAGCATTGAAACAAGCGGGATCTGGTTCCCGTCCACAAATTTTACTTTCACATGGTCTTAGTGTCGTAGGTTGGCCAGATGGTAAGACAAATGTTTTCTTCACAGATAAGTCTGGAGTTGCATTTTGATAGTCCAGACAGATTTCTCCAATGACAACCCAACCTAGTCTTTATTTCTAGGAGAAAGGTGATCCAAGTGGTCCATATCTAGGATCTAGGACATGATAGACTTCGGGTAAGTCTCTTCCTATGAGTAGCATCATCTTTCTGCTATCTTCAATTGGTAGAATTCTTCCAGCTATATCTTTGATATGTGGAAAATGTACGGCAGAATCTGGTGACGGGATTTCGTCTCTGCTGCTTGGAATGTAATCACATTCCTCTAAAACTGACAACTCTAGCTCTTCTTGTCCTTGTAATGATTGGACTATAAATCCTTTGGCTCTCCTGTCACTGGTGGCCATACGACCAGACCAAGTGGTCAGGGTATAATTTTCTGGTTTGTCTTCACTGCCGAAGAATTATAAAAACTCTGGTGATGCCAGGGATGTTACTTTGATCATCAAGAACTGCATACATTTCAACAGTTTTGTCGGAGTTGTCCCTATGATGTACTCTTACAGGGATGATATTGGCACATGCTTTGCATGTGTTGTTTCCACAGGTCTCTGTACAAGATGAGTTTACTGTTCTGTCAGTATTGTTAGCATCTTTTTCCTCCCCGCCGTTCTGTTGTTCGGTGTTCCCGCCATGATGTTGTACGGGACCTACTGAAGAACCCTGCCTGACTTTAACTACATGTCAGGCAGTTGTGTGTTGTTTGCTTCCGAAGTCGCTGCAGGAAATCTTCGCCTTGCAGTCTCTGCTCTTGTGAGTTGTAGAGGCGCAACACCTAAAACATAGGTTGTTTTGTTTGAGGATCTCTCTCCGGTCCTCGATTGATTTGGACTTGAATCCTGTACATTCGTCGAATGAATGTCTTGTGTTGTGTATGACGCACCTGTCTGGTGCTCCATTCTCTGTACACTGGCGAAGGGTGCCCCCAATGTCTTTACTGGGCATGTTCGGATATCTGTCAACATCAGTCTTGTAAGATGCTACCCGGGTTTTGGCCAAGGGTGGTTTTCATTCAGAATACTTTGGAGTAGTTTGCTGTTCTTAGTGAATAAAAGGATATGGAGTAAATGCACATGAGACAGTCTCTACAAATACATGGTAAAAAACAAGCAAAGGAACAACGCTTTTATTGTTGTTCTTCATCTTGAAGTCACTATGAGGCCTTCAACAATGAGCTTTGCTCATACCTCATAGTAAGTTCAAGACGGCCCCTAGCACCGGTTTAAGTGGAATTCTTTGCTACTTGTTCATAACAGAATCCGGATCATTTTTTTATTATGCTCATTTCCCGAATGAATCTGGAGAATTCTGTGAATGGCGGAAATGGTACATTACGTGAGCGATTTGTAATCATAAGCTCTTGTTGTCCATTTTTCTTGAAGGGCATATGGGAGCTTACTGATCCCAGATGACGAATCGAAATATCCCAGAAGTAACTGGAATTTGGGATTCTGTTTGATATGTTCTATTTCGGACAATAAATCAGACAACTCGTACAGACTTGTACTGTCCTTGTTTGTTAGTTTTCAGAAGTTCGCAAATCTGTTCATTATTGAAGCTTCCATCATTTCAGGGGATCCATACCTGGTATCTAAACGATCCCACAGCAATCTGAGACATTCATCGGGGTTCTCACATGACCTCCTTATACTGTCAGCCTGTTTTGAAGACTAAACTCCGAGCCATTTTACTAGAATGTTTAGCTGTTGTGAGTCAGGCACGTTGGCTTCATCAACAACTGACTTGAAGCTATTTTTCCACACAAAGTATGATTCAGCACGGTCGTTGAAATTAGTGAGGCAAGATAAAAGAATTTCCTTAAGGAGAAGAAACTAGTTATATATGAAGTCTGGTTCACAGTCCTGTCATCGTTCAGGTTTACTACATGTGAACTTGGTATTGGTGTGTCACGTGATAAGTGCTGACGTGGTGGTTTAAATGCTGGTGCATCTCTGGTTAGCTGAAATGTAGCAGACTGAGATTTACGAGATGGTCAAGCATAAGCTGGAGTAGATGTTACTTCCGGTGCTCCATATACTACTTTTGGAGTTGACGTAACTTCCTGTGGTCTGGAGGACCCATATACTATTGTTGGAGGTGCGTAACTTTCTGTGGTCTGGAGGAACCATATACTACTGTTGGAGTTGAAGTAACTTCCGGTGGCCCGGAGGCCCTATATACTACTGACGGGATCTTTTGTACCTTCTCATTTGAAACATTGCAGGAGTGTTCTTCAACATAGTGTTAAACCCGTTGTAGTGGGTCTGCTTCATCTATTGGCAACTGACTTCGCTTGTCTTCATTATCAACTCCTGTATGACTACTATCGTCATCCAGGATCTTAGCTTCGGTTTATGCCATAGTTTTTGTGCTTCCAACATTGTTTGGTCAGCCTTTAACTCGGCTCTCCTCCGAGCTGCTGTTGCTTCCATCTCAGCCTTTTGGGATGTTGTTGTCCCTTCTAACATGGCTTCCTGTCATGACAAAGCGGCCTGCTTCTCTGCAAAGTATAGTACGTGTAGACGTCCTACTTTGTGAATGGTATTTACTGTTGTGGGACGATGAGCTGCTACTAGGTGCCTTTGAGCTGCTACTAGGTGCCTTGGGCGTCAGAGCCTGGCTTGTTTCCTGTAGATTACACAGGGTGGCATCTATCTTTTGTTGCCGGAAGCCTGATAATGTTGCACTGGCTTCCAATTCATGTTTGCTGTCTTCGGTCCTGCTGGATTTCAGGAAGTCCTTATAGGCCCTGAGTTGTTTCGGGTACCTGGTGTTTGCTTGTGCAATGTTTTGACCAAGGCTTAACTGGTCCAGTAAGTAAGCGGGAGGATCGCCTGCTTCTCCGAGCAGGGCATCAAGCATTTTCCATAAATACTCTATGTCTTTACAATATTTATCACATGTCTGTGAATATTGTTCTTTTCCTTTCTCTGTTAGTGCCCGGACCCTTGTGTCTGGAACTGTTGGAATGGCTTCCTCGTGCATATCTTTGGGATTTACACTCATGATGATGAAACGTTGTTTAATCCAGTTGCAGCTGTGTCGCCTGGAACAGGAACGGTGTTACCGTAGTTGAGTAACTGTGTTGTCTTCTGTTCGGGAACAGGAAGAAACGTTGTCCTGTAACTATGTTGCCTGCAGCAGAAACTGTACTACCAGTTGTCCAAATGAGGTCTGGAACTCAGGCTGGTTCTAGTGTTTTTATTGTACTGAGCCGGACTCAGCGAGCATAACCTAGTTCGTGGCCCAATTAAAATAAAACCAGTGTGGCGTGATAACTTTAATTAGCCGATGAACAATTCAGTAAAATCCTAAAAGATATAATATATAAGAATCATAAGTTATGTGTCCAAATAATCAGAATTTAAAGTCAACTTAAGCTACCATAGTTATGAGTTAAATGTCAAAATATTCAAATACACAGTAATTTTGCATAAATAAACACAAATATGACGTGTGTCCGTGTAATATCATACATAAGGTTCCGGTATATTCACGGATAAATACAGTTGAGATGGCTGTAACACGCAGAATATATTTTCCATAATTTTATCTGGATGTATTCAAATGTCGCTAATTGCTTGCCATACATTCTATATTTATATGAATTATGCAACTGAATAACGGTTGTTTACCTTCCTCTTCTTGACGGAAATATCATGTCAAAACTTTGAAATACCGTGATGAAACTTGTAAATATAATTATAATCAACAGTTGTACGTTTCATTGCGAGATGAACATTCCGTTAAAATCGATATTTATAGCAAAATTTTGCAACCAACGTGAAGAGCTGATATTCATAAAATTCTCTTGTGTAGTTACGTTAAATGGATTTACAAATGTATATTCATCCAAATGTAATGAAAATATAATAATAACACTCACGCTGTTATTGAACTTGGATCAAAATTCCAAACAACTATCTAGATATTCATCTACGTTCTAATTTCGATTCTGACAGAAATAAGGAGTGTCGGGAAACGAAACTAATTATTTAACATACACACGATGCATTCGGAATGTCTCCATGTTTGCCGTGACAAAAACACTAATTGTGACAATACACTATTATTACATTAACCAGAGAACTCTTCAGATACAGTAAATACAGTTTCGTGCAGTTGATAAACTCTGAAATACCGATTTGCAGTTACAAAATAACGCCGGTTATGCCGATCTGTACTTAGACTTTGTCAGTTTAAGTCCCAGCCGGCGTAATATGCATACAAAATGCCTTTTCCCAGGATTTCATTGTTAAAAAAGACAATGCGGATTATCTCAAAAACGGATAATACGTGGACTTTTATCGAATTAAGCCTTGGTCGGATCAATCGAGCGCTTGCCATTATATCGCTTAAATATTGTTAAATCTTAGAAACAGTGACAAAGATTTTCACGTGATGTGTGCATCTGGGCCACTGAAATTTGGTGTTAAACCATATGTTTGGTGTACAAAATGTAAGAAATTCTGGAACTTCAGTGATACAAGATAACATGTGCGAATTGATAATATAAGTGCAACACATGCGATGTGAAAAAAGAACGAAATTGGGTAAACCCAGGGGGGGGGGGGGGGG
>MJUU01022844.1:135738-150501 GCA_002080025.1 Modiolus philippinarum
GGGGGGGGGGGGGGGGGGCGTACTCCAAATTTTTCCCGTACCTAGGCTGGTACTATTTTTTTGGGTGTAAATTTCCGAATTTTGCTATTTTTTTGGGTTCAAGAAATTCCAAGCTATTTTTGGGGGGTTAGAAATATTATTAACTATTTTTTTGGGGTATTAATAATTGTAAGATATTTTTTTGGGGTAGGCAAATATGTCATATTTTTGGTTGTTTTGTTTGCATAGAAAATGAAGAAATATACCATGGATAAACATCTGGGGTTACTCAAATAATAAAGTCATCGACTGATTTGTCAGTACGATGCTGATTACAATGATCTAGTAATTAATTTCATAAGATGTTAAGCTGAGGAAACTTTTAAATTTTGTCAATTAAATTTCAATTTTCTTTTTTTATGTTAAAATGCAACATGTATATATTTAAGTGTTATTTTTCTAACATATTTTTTTGGGTTCACTTATTTAAGCAACTATTTTTTTGGGGTGATTTGAAAAAGAACTATTTTTTTGGGGTAGTTTGAAAAAAGTACTATTTTTTGGGTTAAAATTTTTTTCCGGGGACCAGCCTAGGTACAGATGATAATTGAGAAGTACGACTTAATAAGTTACGTCATTAACAGTTTTGTGGGTATCAAAATTACTGCCTCGTATTGATCTGTCTCGAAAAACTGACAATTTCAATTAGTTATAAGATAACCAACATTGCGCAGGCAACTGGGAACCTTTATCACGTTAACCAACCTTGGGCAGGCAACTGGGAACCTTTATCACGTGCAAGTTGAACATGCTCTTTTTGTAATCAGTGGTACGACGATGGGCACAAATACCAAATTTAGCAGCACACATAATATAATGACAGATGAAACTTTATGTGAAAAATCTAACCTTAAAAAATTCCGAATCCGACACAAATTTCCCATTGGATGTTAAAGGACCCATTTTAAACTTTATGGAATCAACCCTGCTAGTGAGGATGTTCAGTTTCTGATTAGGTCTTAGATTTCACATCAATGTAGAGGCCAAGCAAAGACGAGCAAAACATCTATTAGGGTCCACTCTTGTTTCTCTTCAAAGTTCCACTTAAGCAAGTAAAGATGGTAATCATCGAATGTTTTTAATCAAAAGTTCCATTTGAAGAATCAAGCCAAAACTACTTTGCGAATCTATATGCATATATGCTCTCGAGAATGGAAAATTTTGTTTTTGTTATCAAGGTCAGAGCAGAATTTAAACATTTTCATTTATTCGCCGTTGCTTAATGTCAAAAGTTTACATTTAAAGCTTTATTCTGGCTTTGTAACGGGTGCAAACGTATGACTGCTTGACAATTATAAGCGCGTTGTCGCAAGGCTTGTGATTAAAAAAAAAGTTCATTGTTTTAATGTCGTTGAAATCCGACAGGACTTTCGGTATACATTTTACGATACACGATACAGGAAACCCTTTTGTTTGTAAAATTAAGGTTATCAGAATGTTCTGGTGCGTTAAATCGCCAACTTTGGGACCAGTTGTATGAAAGTGCCATTACCCTAATGAGTCATTAAGTCTTCATTAAGTCTTAACAATCCATTGGGCTAATGATGTCTTAATGACACATTAGGCTAATGACACGTTCATACAACCGGGTCCAGGAAAACTTCTGAAGATAAATGGGGGTGCAATATATCGAAGAAATTAATTCCATAAAAAATACGTATTTTTAAAAAAAAAAAAATGACCCTGAAATGGTTGGCAATTATTGAGGGACCAACAATAAGGAGAGTCAATATAACGAGGGAACAATGTGCATGGTTGTATTGTCAATAATGTATGCAAATGTATGTTGCTTCACATATAAATTGCACCTTCAACAATTTATGCAAATGTTAAATTTTGGTTTGAGTAACGTGTAAAAACACTGTATCTGGTCTTCGGTTGTCATTTGCAATCGTTTAAATGTCATGTAAGAGGGCTTACTGTTGTTTTAAGGGAACAAAAATCATTAAACGTTAGTTTTCTGCTTGTATTACAAGCAGGGATTACGTCTGAAGACTCCCATCAGATGTCATACATTTTACGTCTTTTGACGCTCTTAATCATAAATGTGTTTGTTTTGTTTGTATGTGGTTAAATGCCATTTTCAGCTATATCGTAGTTGTCAGTTTTAGTGGAAGAGGAATCCGGAGTAGTCGGCGAGAACCAACGACCTCGGACAGGTAACTGATGTCGTTCAGTTGCACACTATTTGCAATTTATAAAGCAGAGCACGAACCCATAACGTAGAGGTGATAGGCTATAGCGATCGTATAGGTAATGTATACTAATTATCTAAACCACTCGACCATCCAGGCCACAATAAATGTTATCTTGATCATTCTTGTCAAAGATTAGTTCACAATGTCTTTACAATTTCATATAAAATTTAACCGAATTCCACTGAATTCCGACTCCTTGGAGTTGGTAAAACAATTCCCCGTGGTAGAGATGTATGCTCTTTATTTTTTCTTAGATATGGTGTACTTGTGCATGAGATAATATCTCATGTGTACACTTTGTTTTATCACTATTATCTAAATTTATATCTCAATTTATGTAAATTCTAAAACCTAAGGATTACTGGTAACTCCCTCCATCGTAGTTCTGTCCTTAGCTATATTTGATATTGCTGATTATTGGGATTTCGTTTGGTCTGAAGCATTTTAAACGATTTTTGAAATTATGGATTTCCTTTGTTTGGGTTCTAGTGCTGCTGATGAGGAATTAATTTCCGAAATGGCCATACAGCTCATTAAAATTATTGCAGTTGGAGTTAACATATGTGTTATGGTCTCATGTTCATTTACTCCATATCCTTTCATAAAATCCTTAAATATTTTTGAGATTCGCAATACGAAAAGAAACTATTTTCTCAATTACAATAACGCCATTTTTTTAAAGGTAATTGTGGTTTTAAAAGATGTTTTCGGGCACCGAATAACATTGAGAATTTATGACTATGGATATGAAAAAAATCGGACAACGTTTTGACATGTTTCTCAACTTTATCCACTTCCTAGCGTAGTCCTCAACTGCATTATTCAAAATCTTGAAGTTGTACTTGAGTTGATGTGTTTAAGAAATAGATTATTGCAAGCGGGCTCTATGCGAATTAGAACATGGGCAGACCTTATATTTGTCAATATTTTATACCGGGCGATAGCGAGGTATAAAATGAAGACAAATATAAGGTCTGTCCATGTTCTAATTCGCGTAGAGCCCACTTGCAATAATCTATTTCGATTTTTATATATTTAACAAGCGTTTTGAACATTCGAAGCGGGTCTTAGAGGGCAATATTGGGTTTGACACTAGAATTAAAATATATCTGAAAACAGCATACAAACACACATAAATGGACATAGTGAAATTTATATTCGTTATTTTATTAATATAACTTTATTTGCACAAATAAACCCTAATGGGTTAAAGCAAAATATAAACAATACAATGACATACAAATTCACAAATTGTTTATACAATCTGTTATAAAAATATAAAATACGGATATTTTAAAATCGAAGCGGGTATAAATGTGAGCTGGTTGTATTTCTGATTTATATGACTGCTTAGTTATGTTATATTTGAAGCCCAAAAAAAAGGATAGAAAAAGGAATAAAACTCATATTTTTAATTTTATTAACGTTAAAAATTAAAATTTTATATCTAAATTGTAGAGCATGATATCCAACAGAGATTAAATTTCATAACAACAACACATTCGTTGCTAGGTTACGGTTATGTCAATTTCTGTTCTGAGTCTTAAATTCAGTAACTGTTATAAATTTCTATTATTGTGTTTATTTTATGCAGCTTTTGGGTGATTCATTAATTAAAACTTTATTTACACAGGAATATTGAGTGGATCAAATGTGAAACTGTACATTACGAATCCCTTTTTGTAAAAAAAAATATACGGCATGTGCTAAGAAATATTGTTGGAATTAGAACATAGCTTTGTTTCCAAAGCCAAAGAAGAGAGTCATATTAGAATGGGGTTTAGACATATAGATTTTCCAGACCAGTCAAATTTGCTGTTACTAGATCATTTTACCAAATGCGAACATGAGGATAGTGATTTGCCACACCTTCCCCGTTTATTGTAGGCCATATCACTGAATTATTAACATAAAAAAGAGATAGCAAGTCCGGCTATCTCGAGTTCCTTTCGCTATTTACGTTTGTCTTTTGTCTTTTATTTCTATTTTTCTAGTGCAGTTTACTTGTGAATTGTGGCATGCAATAGTAATTTTCGGCTATTACAGGCGTTTTCTGTTATCTTAACTTTATAATATTTCATAAGCGTCATATTTGCCTTCTTTACATTACTTTTATTTTTTTTGATACCTTCACATTTGTGTTGGTCCATATTACCAAATGAAAACATTTTATTTGCTCTGCTCAGGTCCGTGTAACACTTAACAATTCAAAATTCTAAAACCTTTTGCTCATTACTAATTATAAAGAACATAAAACAGATTTTTCACACTTTTTACCGTGAAACAAATCTATTTTGAGATAGTACAAAGAAAAATGTGATTAAGTTTACATTTATATACAATTTCAAATTAGCTAAGGAAAAGAGTTGTATACATTGTATTCATGGACAATGAGAATCGGAAAAGTACTGCTAGGCAAAAAAATGTTATCATCTGAGAACATATTCATCTATATATATGGATATCGGTAGTTATTGGAAATAAAGTTTTGGACACAATTATTTTATAATTTATTATTTATGATTTGATGAATAATTAAAAAGATTAATACATTACGAATAGACCATTTGCCAGTTCTGCAATCAACAGAATGAATTTAGTAAAACCAAAAAGGGAGGTAACTTTTTGAAAAATCTCAAAGGGACAGAATGGTTACCTGCTTATAAAAACTAACCAAAAAATAAAGCATCCTTAATCAAAGTTATGATAGTTTAACCTTTAGCAGACGTTTAGTCAGCAACATAATTCAAAACCCAATCCCGGATAGCGCTTACCATGCTTTAAAGTGCTACTGTTTTGAGTAAAAGAAACTAAATAAAAATACTGTACTAACTTGATCTGTCTTCTCAGTGACTAAGAAAACATTAAAAATTCGAAAATATGCTAGGTTACTGCAGAATATCATAAATGTTGTGGAGGGAATTACTTTGTCCAGACTGGCAAAGCAAGAAGACCGTACTGTAAAACAAATGCGCATGTTCAATGTCTAATTTTCCGGTGTAGGAGTTACTTCCCTTTAAAGGTTTGACAAAAAATTACAGAATTTGACAAGAACTGACAAGAACTTGAGCGATTGGCAAATCATCTAATAATCAATTGTTTTTTTACATCAATTTATCAAAAGTCTTGATTATGCAAACAAGTGACACTATAAAGTGAAATTAATCCGTATATGCTTAGATTCCCAATATATCTGTCATACGTGATAGACCGATTGATACAACAGGTAACTGACTAATGCAATCAGTAAAATACATTCGACACTCATTGATCCTTCATAAATCAGTCAACAATCCGTGAAGGGTCAGTCACGAGTCAGCAAAAGATCTGGCAAACAGTCAATAACTGCTACTAAAGCAAGAAATGTAAAGCCCATCATTTTTATGGCTTCGAAAATAAAATCAAATACATCGGGCTTAGTAACAAGAATTGCTCATTTTTCGTCAAACTTCATCACAAGCAAAAAAGATAAAATTATTACTTATTTGTTAAATCACAATATATAATACGATTATCAGTGAACCAACGTGGGTTAACTTGTAGGCACATACTATTATGTGTAATTAAATGTCTTTGCAGTATTTAGAAGGAACGTCTTAATGAATTCGTTAAAATACATAACAAATACCGAAGTTACTGTGAATTTTGTATCTGCATATGCGCATTTCGACAACCTATGTCTCTTCACTGCCATATGTCTCTTTAGTGTCCTATTAACAATGAAGGGATATGGAGTAAATGCAAATGAGACAGTCTCTACAAATATATGGTAATAATAAGCAATAGAACAACGCTTTTATTGTTGTTCTTCATCTTGAAGTCACCATGAGGCCTTCAACAATGAGCTTTACTCATACCTCACAGCAAGTTCAAGACGGCCCCTAGCACCGGTTTGAGCGGAATTCATTGCTGATGGCCGAGCAACGCTACATCCATGCTTTTTAACCTAATGATCCATGGATGCGGGATCGTCAACAAACATAAACTTTACTGGCAAAGTGTTCTTACAATCGCTGTCATCCACTGCCCGACAAAAAGACGAGGGAAGAAGATCACAACATTCAAACAACCACAGGGCACTCATCGAGCCAATTGTAAGAAAACTTGGCATAATAAAATCATGAGATGTGGGCACAATAAACAGGTGGTCAGAATAACAATTTTAGATTACAAAAATTAAAAAAGGCCAAAATATGAAAGTTTGATAGCGTATCCATATGAGAGATTCTCTCAAGAACAAGTACACTATAACTGAAATGTATATAGAGCATACATTTCTCTCAAGGGGAATCTTTTTACGAACTCCACACTGCAGGAGAGACAAACTCCAGTCTAAAATTAACAATGAAGGGATATGGAGTAAATGCAAATGAGACAGTCTCTACAAATACATGGTAATAATATGCAATGGAACAACGCTTTTATTGTTGTTCTTCATCTTGAAGTCACCATGAGGCTATGTCTCTTTAGTGCCATATGTCTCTTTAGTGTCCTATGTCTCTTTAGTGCAGATAAAATCAAAAGATTTGGAAGTCCATAAACTGAAATACATGTTAAATCTGATAGAGAACAAGTAACCAATAACATCTTACAGTACAGGGAAAATTCAAGATTGCCGTTTTTGTGATCCCTAACTGATCATTTTGTGATCCTGTAGCAGTCAATGATTGCAATCAAGGATTGTTCTACTTGCGATCAAGGATTGTTCTACTTGCGATCAATGATCATACGGGTATATGCGATCAATGATCACAAAACAATTTGCAATCATTGATACCAAAAGTTATGATCAGTGATCACAACTTGTGGTGCGATCCTTGATTGCACAGCGCCATTGATCACAACAGTGCGATCATTGGGATCCTTGATTGCAAGATTGTTATCCTTGATCGCAAGATTGTGATCCTTGATCGCAAACTCATGTGATCCTTGATCGCTATTTAGTCATATGATCCTTGATCGTAAAGCTGTCATCCTTGATATCAAAGTTGCGATCATTGATCGCATAAGTTCGTTCCATTTACAAACATATTTAATTCGTATTAACGGCAAGTTTGAAAAACCGGAAAGTCTTGAAATGCATGCCTTGTCCTTCATATCTTTTGACTGCATTAACATATAGAGAAATTATTCACAAATATCTTAAAAGCTAATAGAAGATCTATAAGATGATACATTATTTCATGAAATTAATTTTAAAGACATCACGATTGCCGGAAGAAAAAAATGTGAAATTAGGACTTTAAACTTAAATTTTCGAAATCTATCGGACTGAATCAAAAAAAGTTTAGTCATTTTAAAAAATGATTTATTTACAAATAAAATGGCTTAAATGATATTTTTTTGTTTTACTAAGGGGCAGAAAAAATGGCCGGGAAAGACTGCTGTTGTTGTCTGACAACTTTATAACTTTGAATGTGTATTGAATAAAAATCACATTAGCCTATCAATTTGTTTTTATTGATATCAAAAGATAATGTTTGAATTACTTGAATATGAATAATTTCAAGATACCTTTTTGACAGAAAACTACATTTATAATGCTTTATTTCGGGTTGTAAATTTGTATTTCTAGTATACCAGTAAAGTGGGGCAGAGCTGGATCTCTGACCCATTGAATAAAATAATGATAATAATAATACAAACAAAATGTTAATAAATTCGGAGAGTTCCGAAATATTCGTCACGTAGATTTTAATTGACATAAAAAAGGTTTACACACAGCGCTAAAAGTATTGAACAACCGATCACTCATAATCAATGATAAATGTACGCAAACAATATACACTGTTAGCTTCTAGAACATGAAGACCTATTGTATACTTTTTAAAAAATCTTTCCTATAAAAACTCTTATCTCGAAAGTCCCGTATTATAGACTCGTGATCAAGTCCTGCAATCTCATTTTACTAGTCAGTGGTATACATATCTGCAGTCAAACACACGAGAACTCTTATTTAAAGAGTCCTTTTTGAAAGATTAGATGTGACTGTTTTATAAAACAACGGTAGTAGAATACCGAAGGAACAGGGGAAGTGATGATCACAAAAACCAAAATCAAAAGACATGGCGAAAACAGCAATTGTTGTATATTTTAGCCATTTGTAAGCTAAGTCGTTGCGATAACACTGAAAATAAGCAATCTTATGTTATATTTATAATATATACATTTTCTTTTGCTTTGGTCTGCAAATAGATATTCATACTTCACAAATACTAAATTAAATAAATATGAATTGTTCCATCGCATTCTTCTTCATTGTACACTGGCAAATAAACTTATCGCAAAACAGGAGTAAATGGCATATAAATGATAGATAAACTTATCTAAAAAATCAGTAACCTGGCACTGTAAAGTACATAATATATAAATGTAGAATATTTTCATTATAAATTATTCTGGGCATATACAGTATAAACAAAGAATTTTTTAATCGGAAAATAACATTAAGATGTAAAAAGCTTTATATCTAGAAATAATAATAGTAAAAAAATTACAATAATAAATAAATAAATCAACAAAAAAATAATATGATAAAGTAAACAAAAATTAAAAAATAATGAATTAATAAAGGCAATAATAAAGAAGAACAATTCTCGATTTTTGTTCAACAAAATGTTTTAATGAAATGAATAATACATGTAAAATAAACGATTTGTTGTCATACATAATGAATATAAGTTAAGACGATATTACATTTTTCATTTCTTTAATAAAAAATTCCATTTTTAATAAGCAATCATTGATAGCACAACTCTAGTGATCTTTGTGATCCTTGATCGCAAGAACTGTGATCCTTGATCGCAAGGTTTGTGATCCTCGATCGCGACGGCTGTGACCCTTGATCGCAACGCCTGTGATCCTTTAATTGTATCTCCTGCAATCATTGATCACAATTATTGCGATCAATGATCACAATCCCTGCAATCAATGATCACAACACCTGCAATCAAGGATCACAACACCCGTGATCAATGATCGGAAACCTTGTGATCACGCTGTCATTGATCGCATTCCTGGATTGCGATCAATGATCATAACTTTTTTCTGTAATCCTTTTGTGATCCCTTAGTGATCCTTTTGAAGTCAAATTGCCAGGTTGAATATTCCTGGTACTGTAATAGAAAAGCCAAAATGAGCTAAACAGAGCTATGCAAGAGGGAGATACTCCTTAGTTTTAAACAAAATTTTCAAAAATTTAGATATTGCACGTTTCCAGATAAATTCGGTTTTCGGGTCAGCACCGAAGTACTGGCTACTGAGTTAGTGAAAACCCTCGGGGACTAACAGTCCATCAGCAGAGGCATCGGCCCAGTGGTAATTAAGAACAGAATACCGAAATTACTGTGAATTGTGTTTCTGCATACGCGCATTTCGACAACTTATGTCTCTTCAGGGCTAGAGAATCAAAATTTTTGGAAATCCATAAACCGCATACACATGCGCAGTGCATACCGAATCAACAGGCTGACGGCAATTTCGAAAATCAAAATTTTGAAAAACTAATGCCAGTGCAATGGTTAAAAAAGGGGAAAAACAAAGATAGAATAAAGAAAAAGAATTACACAGGAATGTCATGAAATAAATCACAGGCAGTTTGGACTCAATAAATATATAGTATATATATATATAGTATATTGTATCGGACAGATTCGGTTGAATGAGCTGTAACAATACAAGTCACTCCATCGAGAAAAAGTGATGCAAATCATTTAACCAATGAGACCTGATAACAGAATGTTGTGCCATTACATCTGTATTTATGATATGTTTATCTAACATTCTACAAAAAATTATTTGAGAGTAGTTTGATGAGTTTGACATAACTTTATTTTGAGTTTTAACGAACGAACTACTTAATGCTTTCTGTATCATGCATGTTTTACTTAGTTGCATTTTTGCCAAATTTTATATGAAAAGACTTGTAGTCAGTTCTTCGGTGCTGACCAGAAGATGATTTTATTTGGAAACTTGCAATTTCTAAATTTTTTTTGAAAACTAAGAAGTATCTCCCTCATGCAAAACGTTGTTCTTGGCTGAATTTGGCTTTCCATTTAGATCTTTTTGGTAATTTGTTCCCTAGCAGTTTTTAAACATCTTAGAGTCTATGGTCTTTCAAATGTTTCGATTCTATCTGCATTAAAGAGACAAAAGATGTCAAAATGGTCATCCGCAGAAAATATATTTACAGTAAGTTCTGTTGCTAGATAACAAGAGGCTCCCAAGAGTCTGTATCGCTCACCTCGGTAATGGCTGACACAATAAGTCAAAATAACCCCAATGTTTAACAGTTTCATTTTCAAGTTTGTTGATAGACAGTGATGCTATATGATCCAAAATTAAACAATGTTCCCCATTGGCACTTGTTTTTTATGGGGCATAGGCCTACTGTCACCTTTCTTGAAGAACACCATCTAAGGATAATTGGGCCTCAGTTTGGTTCCAATTGGCCTAGTATTTTCAGTGGAGATTTTTGAATGATTTCCCATGGGGTCCAGGGTTAAACAATATGCGTGGCCCCGCTGACTGCCATCTTGGATGCTATGCGGACATATTTTATGAGGGGGACCAAGTAAGGACTACTGTGATCAAGTATGATTCCAATTGGCCATGTCCTTTCATAGGAGAAGATCTTTGAATATGTTTCCCTATATGGTCCAAAGTTAAAAACCACGTTCCCCATTGGCGGCTATCTTGGATATGATGTGGACTTGCCGAACACATTTTTAAAAGGGGCAACCTAAGGACCACTGTGACGAAGTTTGGATCCTATTGGCCCAATATTTTCAGAGGAGATGATTTTTGCAATATTGTTTAATTTTCGACGAAGTTCCCCGGTTGCGGCCATCTTGGATGAAGTGCAGACTTGCCGGACACAATTTGTCAACGGGACCACCCAAGGACTGTTCTGACCAAGTTTGGTTTCAATTGCCGCAGTGGTTTCAGAGAAGAAGATCTTTGCATGATTTCCTATAAGAACCAATGTTAAAACCTATCCCCCGATGGCGGCCATCTTGGATATGATATGAACTTGCCAGACATTTTTAAAAGGGCCACCTAAGGACCATTTTGACCAAGTTTGGTTGCAATTGACCCAGTAGTTTCAGAGGAGATCTATAAATATAGGGTCGTTTTTTCGACAAACATCCTACTGGCGGCCATCTTGGATGGCGTGTTGACTTGCCAGACATATTTTTAAAGGGGACCACCTAAGGACTATTGTGACTAAGTTTGGTTCCAATTGGCCCAGCGCTGAGTTTCAGCGAAGATGTTTGAGTGTAAAATTTTCGACAGACAGACAACAACACAGTGATGGTAGCAGCACACTATTGCGTAATCAGGTCATTGCAATAGTCAATGCATTCTATAAGGACAAGATGCTATGTACAGTCTTATCTGAAAACGATAATTGCATGAAAGGCAAGCATTAATCACTGAATGATGCAATGTACACTTATAATCCAAAATGATTAAAATGTGAAATAAGTAAAGTTTATTGAAGTATTTTTGCAAACAATTGTAAAAATTTGTACAAAAACACTTTTTTTTGCTCTTGATTATGTAACAAATATTTTTTTAATTAAGTGATAGCAGGGAATTTCTCTAAAACTTGAAAGAGAAAAGTAAACCAAAGAAGATTTGAAAACAGAATTTAAAGGGAAATAACCCATTAACCATATGGCATTGAAAAAAAAAATTGTGAAAAACAGTCAATAACTTCTACACAGGCATTTGGATTTTCTTCAAAATTTCAGAGTATGTAAATCTCGGTATGCTGAACATTTTTCTAATAAACACTTCACCTCTATCTGTTATAGTTTTTGAAATAAAAATTTTGAAAAAGCACAAATTTTGAAAATTTTACGGAAAAGGGGCTGTAACTCTGAGACGGGTTTTCCGATTTTCTTCAAAATTACAGGGCAGATAAATCTTGACATTCTGAACAATTTTATCCCCATGTCAGATTTTTGATATCTGCAACGGTTTTTGGGTTATTTGCCAAAAACAGCAATTTACCCCTATGATCTATTTTTAGTAACAGCGGCCATGTTGTTTGGTCGTCGGACTAACAAAAACTATATACCCTTGTGATGACCCAGGCCAAGTTTGGATTAAATTGGCCCAGTGGTTTCAGAGGAGAAGATTTTTGAAAAAAAGTTAACGACGCACGGACGGACAGACGACGGATGCCGGACGCGAAGTGATGGCAAAAGCTCACCCTGGCATAGCCAGGTGAGCTAAAAACCGGTATCAACTCACAGTTAAGAAAGATAAACATGGTATGCTGCACGCATGGAAGCCGTCAAACTGCCAATGAAACGACCGGTGTTCAGTTCTTGTCTGGCAGTATACCCTCCATTTAGAAAATGTGGGGTTTTTTTTGTTAGTTGGAGACTTGACAACAGAAAAATTTTTGTAGTTGTAATAGTTACATTAGCTGAAATAGCCTTTCGAGTTTTTGAGACAGTAAATTTGCTTTGTATCGCATTACAGCAGCAACAGCAAATAAATTGTGAAATTAATGGTAAATATTATAGAATGTCGGAATATAACTAATCAATACTTGGGAAGTCAGTTAAAATGTTAGACATCCCGAGTACAGAGAAAGAATCAGGTGAATAATAAGAAATCAAATGTTTGATAGCAGGTAGTAAAGAAAAAAGAGAAACAAGTTTCCTGGATATATTTTTTCATGTTCAACAATCCATGAAAGAATAGCTGACTTAAGTGTCTCCAAATATGTTTAGCTCGCTGAGACGAATGTCCTCAGAGCTATTGTCATAACACCGGCGTCAGCAAACTTTTACCTTGCTTCTGGAATGGAGACCTTAAGAGCTAAGATGTTGATATGTGGTTAAGTGACTTCCTTATGAGAGCTTTCTGTAGGTACCATTTTTGTAGATATTTTGACCTTGACCTTGTCGTGAGGGCAATCTTTAACCTTGCGTCTAGAGGCTTTTCATTATGCTATAACCTTGCCCTGAGGGCATTTAAAAAAACACAGAAAACTTCTCTTCTAAGACCTCGTCATTAAGTGCTAGGGTGTTTAAATTTGTTATGTGACTTGCATATGATGAGAGTTTCACGAAGGTACCATTTTGTAGACATTTTGACCTCGACCTTGCAGTGAGGGCATTTTTTTACAAACTAAAACCTTGCTTCAAGAAGGTAGTTGATAAATTGCAGGATTATCCTATTTGCTATGTGACTTTCTTATTATGAGAGCTTTCTGGATGCACGATGTTGTACACATTTAGACCTTTCTTCTAGAAAGTCGTCATTAACTGCCAGGATGATCTTATTTGAGGTGTGACTTTCTTAAAATGAGAGCTTTTTCGAGGTACCATATTTGTAGACAAAACTTTTGATCTTGACCTAGCCCTGACGGGAATTTGTTTTAAATTAAACGTTGTTTCTAGAACATATAATTTAGTGAAAACTTCAAATATGTGAACTTGACCTCGAGATCATATTTTTTGAAATAAAAAAAATGCAATTACACAAAGGATTTTCTTCTAGATTAATTTTATATTGACATCGCTCTGTATCCTGGCGAGCACTGTTGTTCTCGTTTCTTTCTGTTGGTTTTTAACCTTTTTCGTCAATACCAATTCAGCAGTACCACATGAAAACATAAAGTTGAACTTTCTTCTTTCTACTGACCTTTCATTTTTATCCCCGCACTTTCGAAGAAAGTTCGGGGATAATGTTATACCCTCCGTCTGTCCGTCCGTCCGTCCGTCCGTCCGTCTGTCCGTCCGTCCGTACGTCCGTCCGTCCGTCACACTTTTCTTGTGACTCAAACTCCTCCTACATTTTTGGATTTAGGGATTTAATTTTGTTGTAGAATTGTTGCATATAGTGTGCAGATGCGCAATAAGCTTTCGGATTTTCAATATTGGTCTTGGTGCAAACAAGAGGCCCCATGATGTCAATTTTTACACATGTGGCATGTGACACAAACTCCTCCTACATTTATGGATTTAGGGATTTAATTTTGTTATAGAATTGTTGCATATAGTCTGTAGATGCGCAATAAGCTTTTTGATATTTGATATTGGTCTTGGTGCAAACAAGAGGCCCCATGATGTCAATGTTAACAAAGACCAAATGTGACGCAAACTCCTCCTACATTTATGGATTTAGGGATCAAATCTTTATGCAGAATTGTTGCATATAGTCTATAGATTTGCAATAAGCTTTTGGAATTTTGGTTCCGGTTCCAACTTTGGTAAATTTCCTGAAAATGTCAAAGACACATATTTTTTTTTAAATTTTGGCATATTATTATATATTCTGACAAGTGTTTGGTAAAAAGCAAAATTCTGATAACTTAAGATTCTGAAAGGCGGTTCCAATTTTGGTAAATTTCCTGAAAGTCTCAAAGACCACCTATTTTTTGGAATTCTACCTAGCAACCATACTTAAAATGTTTGTGTAGTTTAGGACGAACATTTTCATCAATTGGATTTCAAAAATATTTGATTCCAATTTTGGTAAATTTCCTGAAAGTCTCAAAGACCAC
>MJUU01022844.1:151071-185496 GCA_002080025.1 Modiolus philippinarum
GTCTCAAAGACCACTTATTTTTTGGAATTCTACCTAGCAACCATACTTAAATTGTTTATTTAGTTTAGGAAAAACATTTTCATCAACTGGATTTCAAAAATATTTATTCCAATTTTGGTTAATTTCCTGAAAGTCTCAAAGACCACTTATTTTTTGGAATTCTACTTAGCGACCATATATCCTAAAATTCTTTTAGTAAAAATAATGACTATCAATAGGTAGATTTCAAAGATAATGAAAAAAATTATGCCAAGGGTGTATAACAACTGTTTTCTGTGTCAAACAGGGAGTGCGGGGATAGCTGTCGTTTCCGACAACATCTAGTTTTATATGCTAGTAGTTTCTGAAACAGTTGTACCTTCAAACTTTTTTACTCATAACACCAAATGTGAAGTTTGTTTTTCTTATTTGCTTTTTGATATCAACAAGATCTGAAATAAAAGAAAACAGAGTTATAAATAAAGCACTTAAATAATATATGGAAGCAAAAGACAGTATTGGTAAATAGCAAATATGAACATTGTGAATCACACATGCTATGTAGATGAACGTAGATAATTTCATACTGTCACTGTCTTTCGTGTAAAACAGTAAAAACAAAATTACCGAACAGATTCGTCAGAAGTCGAAATCGAAAGTGCAAAATTGTGACCCGCAATGTTTCTGAATTTGTACAGGTATTTAGAAAGAAACTGTGAATTAACAGGTTTTATTGGCGGCAGTGTCCAGTAGTAATTCAACAACAGTTATTATTGAAAGATCGTAAGCGCTACAAGTACTTGGTGAAAAAAAATCCATAATCATACATCGGACTGAAACTTCAAAAAGGAGTATCAGGACAAGTCTGAAAGTAGAGGGGCACAATTCGTGCCCATTGGTATTCCAAGTCCAAATGTGCTAAATACACCATCTTTAAGGCGATTAAGTATACCGGGCACCCGTTTTTTTTTATCGTAGCACATTTTTAATTTCAAATTAGGTTTGTTCTGAAAAAAATGTTGATTTATGACCCATTGCAAATATGTCTTTGGCCTTTTGAAAGAGGCATTGAATTCACGATTTTAGTTTATCATGAGGAAATGAGTGTTGCATGGAAACATAACTATAATTTCGCAATATGCATTTCTCTTGAAAGATGATGTAAAGCTATCAATCAGTTAACTACGAAGAGGAGATATCAGTTATCAATCATTCCCTTAATTTTCCGTATTGTATCCGTAAAATGTGTAAATTCCTTTCCTATCTGTCAGTGCTTCACGGACAGTTGACTGAGTTAACATTGATGGATTGCTGAGCGTTTACGGCTTACATATCACCTACTAGTGCAAGGAACGTATCACCATTTTTTTTTATAGTTTTCATTTTTTTTCTGCATTGAGGAGACATATGTTGTCGAAATGGCCCTCTGCAGAATTGAAATTTACTGCAGTTTCGGCATTTCATTTAATTGGATTGTATTACACAGTTTTCTAAATAAAAAAAAAACATCCGCACAAAATAATTTTCCAACAACATGAAAATAAAACTAATAATAATAATTTTGAGTCCATAGTTCTCAAGGAGGAACATACGCCTGCACTTTTTTCCTGATTTGTTTCTTATTGTGGCCTCCAGCAAACGGAAGGGTATAAAACAGCACAAAATTAATAGTTCTTTTAAAAAGTGTTACTCATCGGACTCCCTACTAGCCAATATAAGCTATCTCGCTATCTGACTTGTCCTTTCACTTTGGAAACTGAGGAAGTAGTAAGAGCCGCGTGCATTACTGTAAACGTTGTATATGTTGCTGGTTGTAAACGCATGCAAGATTATCTACGTGATGATTGGGTGATTGAGTTGTTGTACATTATAAACAAAGCGTCACCAATTGAAAAGATTGCCTAGTAAGTGAAAATTTTCGCCAACCGAAACAGAGCACACTCGACAATCATGGAACTGTCGTTATACAAACCAGTGCGGGTGAGAAACAACGACAGTTCCTTAAACAAAGACATTATTCAATTTCTTGGGACTGTTCGACCCTTTGGTATGAATGATAAGAAACACACACATAGACAATTTTATGCTTTAGTTCCCTTATTGGAACTACAAGTTTTCAATGTGCGATTTTGATTAAGTTCAGGATCAGCTGCGTTTTTTTTTTCTGTTACACATTAGTTGGTCTGCTTTCTTTTGTCTTAGAAGGATCATTATTTGATTGTCTGTCTGGTCGCCCCATAGTTCTAGGCCGTAAAGGCGAAAATTTGGGAGTTCATCTCTGTTTACAATGAACGGATATGAAGTAAATGTAAATGAGACAAAATCTCTACAAATACATGGTAAAACCGAGCTGTCTCTTTTTTTTGTGGGTTATTATTTGTTATATTTTGTCCTCTTTATCTTTATAAATCTGGCCTATTTTGCAATTTTATCTTGTTTGAACGTGTTTATTTTTCCCATCGCACAATATATAGTTTTATACCTTAATTTTTTTTTTCTCTTAAGAGTACTAACTTTAGATAGTGCTCTAGCTTTGTGTTGAGTTGAAAAAAAATTATGTCCAGGTATTTTGCAAACTTATGTGGACAACGATCATTTAAAGAAGTAAAGAAATATATTTTAATTACAAACAAGGAAAGAAGAAAAAAAATCGTCTTGGTTGACATAATAATTTAAAAAAACAGACAGAGACGTAATAGTAATAATTTTGAGAATGAAGCAAGTCAATAAATATAAATTAACATATAAACAGTAAAAATAATATAAATATAATATTTGTCTATATCATGTATATGGAGTTACTGCATCACGTGGTTCTTTTCCTGCGTATTTCCTTAAAACCATCGTATTCTCTTTTGTGATATAGTATGAAATAAAACGGTGAGTATTATATTATATTACTCATTTCTTTTATCAGTTAAAAGGTACGTAAATAGCACTGGTTAGGGAATTCGATAAGGTTTTACATGAAAGTGCACCATATGGAGCTGCATATCAGAAATTATTCAGAAAAATTGAAGGACACATTTTGAAACAACGATAAATTTTAAGTTAGAATTCAAATTATTTTACGTTCATTCTAAAGCAAATTTATATCTTCCACCGATAGGGGCGATGATTTACGTACCACTCACCTAAGCCATACTTTGAATGCAGTGAAATATTTCATGCTAGATAACTCAATATAAGAAAACATATATAAAAATCATGCCTAACAGAACTAAAGATTAATCATATCACTGCTAAAGGGACAGTAGACATAAGGCACTTACTACTTACTTTCTGGGTTTTACCTTAGGGGCAAACTCATATTTTTGCCTCACCTTCCCTCCCCTCTCTATGGCAAAAGATCTAAAGCACAAGAATTGGCTGCCGAACTTCTGTATGTGTGTACATCACCTACTTGTTTAATAAAAAAGAATGCGAGGATAGTTTTTTATATCGATACGCATTTGTTACTTCGTTTCTATAAGGTGATAGGAACAGTGAAAATCAACATGCACGTTGCCATTGCATATTTTGTAATTTTGATAAAACAAGATATTGCTGCTGAACTTCTGTATGTCTGTCCCTCATCTATTTGTTTAATAAAAAAAAGTATGCGATGATATTGTTTTTATCGTTCCGCATTCGTTACTTTGTTTCTGTAAGGTGATAGGAACATTGAAAATTAATATGCACATTCCATTTTTTGTAACTTTGATAAAACAAGAAATTAATATTTATCAAAAGGTTCATGGCAAAAGGGGACTTTGGCAGTTTATGGACCGGTCGGTCACCCCCGTATGTTTTGCATAAGACAATTCACTGATCATTTACTACATACATGTATTTCATTTGTACACAGACATTGGACTTTGTTTTCAGAACATTTTAATACGAAGGGTTTACAATGTTTTGTTATTCTAAACAAACCCTATGTACCTGCGACTTTTATGAATATGTAAATATTTAAATTTCTTTACAAGTAGAAAGCAAGGAGTTATTTATATTTTCTGGTGATTTCTATTATTCTAAAAAATTGTCAATAAAAACAACTTTATTTTGAAGATTTTATGTGTTTATGATTCTAAATGCTAATACACTTTTAAAGCAAAATTTGTCATGTTCCAGCCACTGCCTTACTTTCCCATGGACATAATTTGAAAGTGTGATGGGTAATTTTGTTAACGGAAAACAAAATTTAAGTTTATTCTTAGATCTAAAGTAAACAATGGTGGTAACTTCCTTTCGTGTGAACATTTTATGAGAAATTGAATATATCGAGAAATCTGTGCATTTTTGCTTATTTGCATAATTGATTGTAGGATCAGAAACAGGTACCGGATTCCATTGCACTTGATAGGCAATTTAAAAAAAAAAAAAAAACAAACTTTTTTTTTATCTTAAACTGATTTGCAGTTTAAATACAACGTTAAGCTTTGGTAGGAAATTTGACGAATCTAACGAATCATGATGAAAATTCGTAGCGTGTTACCATAGATAATTTGTCAAAATGGCTGAAAATGTCAAATTCTCCAAGTTAATTGACAAAGTTTACATGAAATAAAAGGGACAACAGGAAACACCTACAATGGCTGGAAATTATAATTACATGTCACAATATGCCAGGGAACTACACAGAAAAAACACAAATATAACAAAAGACAAACGTAAACAACGACAGGAACTCGGGACAGCCTGACTTGGTACCGGCACTAGCTATAGGGTTAAGCATACATAGTCATTTCAAAAACGCATTACATGGTAAGACAACCAAGCTTTGAATTCCAAAGAAAATGCTGTAACAATCCTTATCTATGTACTTTTTAAACTCAAGGTTCCAATTTCTATACAATATCTCGATTTGCGCTTTGTTATGACATTGAAATCGTCACAAGGAAGTGTCAACACACTTTTAAAAACGAATACAATGACGGATGAAATCAATAATCCGTGTTTTTGCAGTGAAAGCTGTTTGACGAATTCAACGTTGCCGGGAAGTCACGTGATTCTTTTTCGGATAATCTAAATACGATAAATATGCATGTAAAATGATCATCATTTCTCCATGTGAAAATTGTTAGGTCAAAGGAATTTACATCCCCAAGTTACTGTTTCTGCAGATTCTCATTTCAATAACTTATAACTTATGTCTCTTCAGATCTAATATGGAAGTCCATAAACGGATATACGTGTAAAACTGACAGTGAACAAATAGCTTATAGGAAATAGAAAGAAAAGCAAAATCAGCTCAGGACAGAACTATGCACGAGGGAGATACTCTTTAAGTTTTAAACAAAATTTTGTTAGAATAAATTATTGAAAATTTCCAAAAGAAATAGGTTTTCGGGCCGGAACCGAAATATACTTCGGTTCCGGCCCGAAAACCTATTTCATTTGGAAATTTTCAATAATTTATTCTGCTTCGGAAGAGTAAACAACTTGTGCTGTTTTTAGCACATATGATTTTTTTCTGGAATATATATTTACGGTTCTACTTGGGAAGTGAAACTGACTACTGGGTTGGTGAATACCCTCGGGACTAACAGTCCATAACAGCGGCATCGGTCCAGTGGTAATTACAACAAAATACCAAAGTTACTGTTAATTTAGTTTCTATAGATGCGCATTTCGACAACATATGTCTATTCAGTGCAGATCTAAACAAAGCATTTGGAAGCCCATAAACCGAAATGCGTGTAAAATCTTATAGAGAATAAATAGCCAATAGGAGCCAAAAACCAGCTGTATATTAGCAATCGAAAATGTTCAAATATTAATCAGTAGAAGCCTTCACATTATTGCACAGTTGCTATTGCCATTATCTCTTAGTCTTTCATGTAAGTTGTGTGACTGCTTGCTTTTTTGCGTTTTTATTGAGTCTTCCAAAGGAAGCTTTGTTAATTGTTCTATTGTGCTTCATATAAAACAAAGTTTTGTGTCTCTGTTTTTGCACCATTACCTATTCTTGCTCCTCTTCTTTCCATATTTTTGCCGCCGTGCGCGGTCCCGGCTTATGAATAGGCCCCCAGCATCCTCTGAGCTTGGAGTATGAGTCTTCCTAACAGAGGCCCGGTACCTGAATCGGTTTTCAGGGGCTCCGGCTACAGAGCTGCCGGGCGCTTCCCCAGATGGTGGATAGGGGAATGCCCTGTCTGCGGGGTAGTCAGGTCATAATACGGAAAGCCTGACCAGAATCCATTGTAGCCAAACTGTATGGAGAAACGCCACGCTCCATGCAGTATAATGACCCGTTCTATATTTCTCTGAAGAGAGCAGACGCACTGGGTGTCGTATGGAAGGCTAAATTTCCTGCCCCTACCCATTTCTCCTCTTTTCCAGTGGCAACCCCCGTTGTCCCTTCCAACTTTATTTCTTTCTCCTTTTACTTACAATTTTTTGAATTGATTAACTTGTTCTCGTCCCGATATAGCTGAAATATTGCTCATTGGACGTTAAACTCTAACTAATCAATTAATCAATCCATATTTTTGTCTGAGCAAATCTTCTGAGGTCGTTTGACTCTTTACCAAACTTCATAGGAAGAAGGACACAAAATGCGACAATTGCATTCGGGTATTAGAATTTCAATCTAGCTGTCGTTGCCATGGGTAACAAAAATTGCAGGAAAATCATATGGGCATTAAATTAGAAAAGACTTCAAAGAAAGTTTATGTAAGATGTATAAAATACAGAATTAAGTGCCACATTTTAATTATCTTTTTTTTCCCAAAATGTCAACTTTAAAGTTGGAATTTCAAACTTTATTATTGGAATTTCAAATTTTAATCTTCGACATCCCGACTATGGAATTTCCAACATTAATCAGTGGTATGCTAACTCTTATTATTGAACTTTTAAGTCGAAATTTTCAACTCAATGTCGGAATTTCACTTTTCCCTTCAAATTCTCCTACAAAATATTGACATAGGCAGATTGATTTATACTGATCAAATGCAAATATTTTTATTGTAAATGGAATCATCGAAGTTTGATTTAACTGCAACGATTTCATTAGTTGAATGGTCATGCTGAATGGACATGTCGTAGTGCTACGCAAGCAAAAAAAGATTTATCGGCTTTTCTGAAGAAGATATACAAATCCAACTGCAAACACGTGCTTAAATACATAATTACCGATATCACATTCAAATATGTTTAGAAAGGGGTTGTAGTTGATCCGTACATAGTTCACGGCTTGTTACATCTATAAGTTCAGATGCCATAAGCATCAAAAGAAAGGTAAAGTTAAGAAGACACGTTTACTCCGTCATAAGTCCTAACGAAGAAAAGCATATCGATGACTACTGTAAACCAACTCATTTTCGCGGCTACTTTATTTCGCGTTTTGTCCCTCCTGGTGAAGTTCGCGGAGACTAATTTTCGAGATCTTCTTTTTCTGTTAATGTTTTTATAAAAGGATATGAACTATTCGCGACGATTAATTTTCGCGATATTTTCACGCACGCGAAAGTCGCGAAAATAAATCGCTCGCGAATATAAGTTGGTTTACAGTATTACATGTTGTCGAGAGTGTAAAAGACTTACATCATAAGCGTGGGAATGAAGGTGTTTGATTAGGTCAAAAATTACAACATAAGCCCAATGTTTTATAGCAGATAAAATAAAACCAAATCAAAATTTACACGAACTAACCATAAATGAAAACGTGATGGCAATGCTGTGGAAAAAAATTGGTCACATGTCCGCGAGGAGAATGAGTATTTTTTCATTGATGATGCCTTTCAGAATTACAAGTAAGAACATACACAGAAAGGCATCAAAATCTTGTAGTTCGCAGAGAACCTGAAGAAGTATTTCAGGGGAATAACAAAACAAAACGACTCCCATGCTAAATAATGATAAGCCCATTTCAAATCAACAATCAGTTCTTTTTTGCCACGGCATTTACCGTTGCATTTTTGACCTACATCTGGTTGATTACTTGTTTGAGGAGTCGGGAAAAAGTCTATATTCCAAGGGAATATATTGCCAATATCGTTGTGAGCGACATGCTAGGCTTATAAGAAAGTCTGCATAATTGCCGTAGCTAATAAAGCAAAAGCGATATCGTCAGGAAGACACATCAAATTTGAGTTAGAAAAGATTTTTCTATCGTTCTTATAAAGCAGGCCTTCGATCAAGAGGTGTGTTTCGGTAAGGTGAAGGAATAGGTCCTGGTCTCTATGATTATGCACATTTCAGGGTTTTTTTAACTTGGCGCAATCATATTGGGGTTCGAAGGCGTTCAGCAATTGTGTATTAACTGTAAGATGAAGTCACCTCCTAAGATGAGGGTGTTCAACCAGGCCCTCTACTGTTAGGTCCCGTAGTGTTCGTTTGGGATCTTGTTGGCTTGTTGTGACAAGAAACTCTGAACATGTTAGACAGACTTTTTAAGTTCTTTTCTTAACTCCTTTCAGGGCTATATTGATGAAATCGTCTTTGACATTACGATTTCGAATCAACTTGGAGCTATATTGATGAAATCGTCTTTGACATTACGATTTCGAATCAACTTAGAGGAAGTTTAAGCAACTTTCCCGTATCCAACAAGTAACTTCGATAATTACTTATTTGATTGAAAAGTTTCACCTCTCATACCGTTTGACATGTCTCGTTCATCTGCCTCCATCCAGATGACATGGATGTGAGTAGTGAATGACTCTGTTTATATTAACATTACATTGTGGTTGCGGCGGCTGTGGGTAGTTCTGGCAGGGAGTTTGTTTCATAATTGTGTCATCTTTTAGACTAATAATGTAGAGTACACAGAACTCGGATTGCTATTTGGTACTTTCTTATCTTGTGAGATAGATAATCGAAAAAACAAAATGCTGTATCCGCCATTGGTCTCAACTGTGTCATGTGTGTCTCATTTGTGAGGTCGCTGCAATAGTCCCGCCGATTACTCTAACGATTTCTTGCATATTTTTTTTTGGTGAAGCAGGTGAATTTTTGGTTCTTATGGAACGATTGCTTTGGCAATTTTTCAAGTAAGCAATGAAGGAATATGGCAACTCCGGTACAAGTAGAAGAACATTTGAAGCCAGTTAGCACGTTGTCTTAACACTTAATTTGGATGCTCAGAATCAAGTTGCTGAACACAAAAAGATTCTTGTGGATGGGGTCGAGTTTGTAAGTAATTGGTTGTTTACAGTTAAGAGATCTCTTACGAATTAAAGATTTAATCACCCAACTTCATCTCGCCCAGGTTAATGGCTAATCAGAAGTGTCGATTTTTGTAATACATCAATTGCAAGCACGATCAAATGTAATGAAATACCTGACGTCACAATGTAAAGTACACTTGTTTCGATTCTGCTCAAGATGTATAGGTTTCCTGACTTATTTATCAGATTTTATGGAGGAAAATCATTTCCGAATAACTTTCACCCGAGTTCGAAATTCTACGGATTTTCTCCCCTTTTAATGTACTCAATTCGAAAGAGGCGAAATTTCTTAAACTGAAATATAAGCTGATCTTAAATGTGCTCTGTATAATTTTTTTTCTGAAGATTATAAATCCATATTTTTTCAAAAACCAATTCAAAGAGAAAATCATACCACGTTGATAAACAGGTATGCAGTATGCTTGATTCTCTTACTAATAAAATATGTCACATTTGGAGGTACTATTTATCAACAGCAAGTTGGTATACCAATCGGCATGAATTGTGCACCTCAACTCGAAGACTTCTTCTTTTACTCCTACAACCTGAATGTCTTCAGGGGCTCGTAACATTTCATAAAAATAAAAAAAATATGCCAGATCCTTCAATCTCACTTATAGATACAGTGATGATTTTCTCTCCATTAATAACACATCTTTTACTAAATTGACCCCATCAACATACCAGAATTAAAGATAAAAGAAACCGTTAGATGTACATCTATTTGGACTAACATCTCGACATTTGTTATGTCAGTACTAAAATTGACGACAGAAGGGACCACTTTAATTGCAAAATTATGAATTCCAAAACAAGTATTCTATTAAAGAAACAATCTTGAATCATAGTTCGGATAGATGCCTTTTGTAAAGCCAAGTCTTATTGCACTTGACTGGATGAGCACCCTGTGGTTGTCTCTTGTAAGTCTTTTTGTCGGGCAACGACTGACAGCATTTGTAACAACACTTTGCCAGTTAATTATATGTTTGTTGACGATCCCGCATCTATGAGTCAAATAGCATGGATGTGGGATTGCTCGACATCTAGCAATGAATTCCACTCAAACCGGTGCTAGGGGCCGTCTTTAACTTACTATGCTTACTATGAGATATGGGCAAATCTCATTGCTGAAGCCCTTAAGGTTACTTCAAATGAAGAACAATTAGAGCGTTGTTCCATTGCTTGGTTTTACCTTTTATTTTGTACAGTCTTTGTGTCCTGTACATTTACTCCATTTCTTTTCATTGTTTATGCAGTTTTTTCACAAGGAACTAATATCTATCGAAGACATGTTTTAATGATTGAATGAATAGCAACTTTTTAATGCTCTTATTTCGAATTGTGCAATATCTAATTTTTTTGGAAATTTTGTTAAAACTAGGGAGTATCTCCCTCTTGCATAGCTCTGTCCTTAGCTGATTTTGGCTTTACTATTTAGATCTTATTGGGAATTTGTTCTCTATCAGTTTTACACGTATGTCGGTTTATGGACTTCCAAATGTTTTGATTTATCTGCACTGAAGAGACATAAGTTGTCGAAATGCGCATATGCAGAATCAAAATTTACAGTAACTTAGGTATTTTGTTATTTATAAGGCAGTAAGGGAGATTACAATGCCTGATGAGAAAGTCTGCATTATTGTTGCTAGCTCTCGCGTAACAAATGAACTGTGAAACATACACAAGCTGGACAAGTTGGAATATTACTGCCCACGTTTGAGAAAAGGTAAAAGAAGCACCTTCAAATGACCGAGAATGACAATTACATGTCACAATCCACCTGGAAAATACACACGAAAAACACCAATAAAAAGACAAACGTAGCAAAGACAGGAACACGGGACAGTCGGACTTGGTACTGGCACTAGAAAAGCTATTGGTAGGGTTAAACCGGTTTATGACTACCCAAATCTTTCCTTACCTTTCTTTTTCTCGTTTCCATATGGTATGATAAAAATACAAATAAATCCTAATACAGATAGAATAGTTACTTACTCCGAAATCAACAAGTAGAGGGGCACAAAGCTGACTTTAAGGAAACTGCGCAAAGTTCTCTTACATTTACGTATATTGAAACATATCTATTGTCTTTTGAACTAAAGAGTGATCGACGATTACTCATATACCTTATGCCAAAAATGTAGAAGTTACTATTGTTTTGTTTACCAATAATTTCAAGAACAAACGATCTGATTTTACTCGTAAAGCGGATCAGCATATTTTCAATGCTCCATGTGCTAACATAAAGTTAGGATATTTCAGTTCTTTCAACACGCCTTTAAAGCTTCAAGGAATTCGATACATTATCATATGGTGAAATATGATGTGTTCTTAGTTAGTTAAACCTAATTATAGTATATTAAGATACTTTGTTCACATTTCAATCCGTACAGGATTTCTGACAGAATATTTAATATGAAAAAGAGAGGAAATTGGGTAAATATCAAGAAGACAACATCCCATCTCCAAGTTAAAAAGACCACATAACAAAGCATTTAGGGGTAACCGTACGGTCTTCAACACAGTGAGGAACCTCACCCATATAGCAAGCTCTAAATGGCCCCAAAAATTGAAAAAGCGAATAAATCGATGGAAACAAACGACATCCAATAATCCGAATATCAAGAAACTAAAATTATAAGAAGACAAGGACAAACCAATGACCAACATTTTCCTGACTTGAGATAGGCGGAAAAATTGCGTTGGGGATAAAATCGTTTTCTTTGATCCAAACTCTTCCCCTATGTGTGGCGAATGGCTAAAAATACACAAAAAAGAATCAAAGTAAACTAGACAAAAGTCCAACTAATCAAAACGAGTACCTTTTCAATGAAGTACATAAAACATGAAGACAATACAAACATTTACTGTCCTGACAATTGCTCGAAGTTACTGACAGCTAGCTGAGACATAATTTCTGTTGACTATGGTCATATGAAATTTCAATTGAAATACTTTTGAATAGATTTTGTATAAAAACATCAAGAATAAAAGTTGAACATGATATTGTGCAATGCAAAATACTGCAAATAGGAAAACTTGTTCTAATTTAGTTGTGGTATAAAGCATTGAGGAGCTGATTATTATTTTGTATATTTTAGCACATTAAAGTCTTTTCATGATTTCAGTGAACTAAAATATGTAGATGATACGTTATTTTATTTTGAAAATTTCAGAACGAGCTGAGAATAGGTAATATTTTTCATTTCATCAAAATCCATAAACTTCGAAAAAATTCGACAAGGATAAATAAAAAGAAAAGCAGCGTTATATATATTTATATTTTGCATATTCATAAGCCTTAAGCTTATATGAATTTGGATATATAAAAGTTGATCCAATTATGCCTGCAAAATTGAAAATATGTCTTCGTAAAAAGCCCCGGAATAGTGACCCGGAGCAACACGAATATTACATGTCAAACGTAGTGTCTAATATTTATTGTTTGTAGGTATTTCATAGGATTCAGTGAATAGTGAAATGAAAATTATATTGCAATATTTATATTATGTCGAACATCAAAACTGCAAAATTTCAACATCTAAAGATTTGAAATGACAAATTAACAGAGGTTTTAATGTCTCAAGGCAAAATCAGAAATTCTAGAAAACCTGACGTTTTTCGATAACGCGGAGCAGTGACGTGACTCTAGTTTCGCTCAGACATCGGGAAACACCCACAAATACCAACATATTCCCGAAATATTTAGAAAGGGCATGGCAAAGTGTGTTTTGCATTACGATTGAAGTGGTACAGAGAATTTTTGATACAAGAACCAGTTTAAAGAATGGATAAAATATGCACAACTAACCAACTCTCATATATCTCAAACTGTGCAAGTTCCCCGGTGTTAGTGAACATGATTTCCGACTATCAGTCATTGAAGTTTGCAAGTTGCTCAAAATTGATAACTTTTCTGTACAAGAAATTATATCAAATGCCCTTAATATTTTAAAGACAAAAACTGCAATAATTCCGAATTTGTTGAATTGCCAGTTTATTATAAAATATTAAACTCAAAGATTAGCACGTCAGACAACGTCAAGATTTTACATGTTTGTGCTCCGCGTGTATAACATTAGTCTGTTTTGTTTCGACAGAAAAGTAATTAAAAGTGCTCTGATCGTGATGATATTTTGCATACTTTTGCATTAAAACACACTGTAAATAAAAATATTATTTTCATATACATTCTCGCTAATTAGCAATTTTTATTAAGATTGTCCACGAACTTTACGGACAACCCTCGTATTGCAATATTCTTCTCAAAATATATTTCATATACGTGTAGTAATTGATCATGATAAATCAAGTGTTATATTTGATCTTCAACATAATATGCAAAGCAGGATATTCCTTACATTCCACACCACAAAAAGCCAAAAAGAATTTTCGGCCTTGAATCATTGACGTACTTAGGTCAAAGCATAAATTACCTTTTCATACATTCCGGAACATACTAGAATGCAATATAGAACTTCAGCAGTTATAATCAAAGTGCAAAGGTTCGCATGTCTCAATTATCAATTTTCTTCAAGTTTAATGTATAAACATGCGGATGAGTAGGCTTTGCCAAAATTATATACTTATTGATCAATTAATGGGTTGACAAACACTTACCTTTTAGGTGTACAAAAAGAAATGTCGTGTCTAAGAATGGACGATAGAAATTCATTTAATGATGCAGAAAAATCAGGATTCTACTATTCATACCTGGGAAAAATAATACTTGTTGGAAATGAGGGCGTTGGCAAATCTGCACTAGCAGCAATTATCATTGGCAAAAAAAAAACTTCCAAAACGAGAAAGTCTGCAGAGAGAAAAAATGTCTATATTAGCCGAACTGCAGTGGATCTAGAAGCCAAAAAACTCATACCTAAAGGTAAGGTATGCACGAAAAGGTAAGTCATTAATACAGGACTTTCGTGTAGTTGAAGCGACAGCAAAACTCTTGCACATACATATTGTTGACCATCGCTATGGGAAGGACAGCGAGGTCAAGACAGAAAGGTCTAGTCCGTCGCTCAGATGCAGATGCCTGAAATCGGCGAGTAAATAAATCAAGCTATTCGGGCTTGGGGAGGTAGTTCAGGTATAAGTACTTTTACCACTAGTACAATAATGTAATTAGTATCAATGCTATTATAGATACATGTCGTACATGCAAACATGACAAGGGTAATGGATAACATTTTGGCAAGCAAGTGAGAAAAATTATTAAGGGCTTATAGAGTGGATTAAGATGTATCTATAGATGCATCACAATCATGCAATTAATAAGAGTTCTACGAATTTTGTTTAAGACCAAAATGGTATGCTGAATTTCGTCACAACCAATTACGTAAAAAGATATATGATATTAACACCTGGCTAGATGCATTGTAGCCTTTTCTAGTATTTACTCGTATTTGACAGGGCACCCCATTTGTGCACAAAGGCTTTTTAAATACATACAATGACTTTTAGATTACAAATACACAGATTAACTGTATATGCAGTGCTGGTAATCTTGAACTTTGATGTGGTGTTTACTTTTATAAATGCGGAGCATTCCTGAACGGCATAAGTTATGGAATTTGCATGAAATCATGAAAAATATTAAATTTCAGAAATTTGTACCAAATCCGATTGTGTTTCACTGTAGTTTTGTTAAATTTAGATTCAAATTCAAATTTTGTTATCTCGAACTATATATAGTTCTGATAAACAAACATAAATGACAAAACAACAATAATAATATATTATGTACAAGCAAATAAACATTATTTAAGAATCCTCTGAGTTCTTATGACCTTCTTCAAGAAGGAACCTTATCTATTTACTTGTGTTGGTGTTGGTGGAATTAGAATATATTTTGATTTGTCATTATCTGATAGTGGAGTAAAATTAATAATTTTGGAACATTTAATTGAAAACATAAGAGTCTGAGACAATTATTGGTCACACAATGCAATATGAAGTGTTCTTAATCTTCTATTACTTTAGATTTCTGGTACTTCCTTTCATATCTGGATATTTGACCCCCCGTTCTTTAAGTAAAGTATGATCACTTATTCTAATTTTATTATGAGATTTCTGAATTTAGAATTATTAATACTTAATTATTCTTCAGTAGACAATCTAATTTAGAGATTTATATAAATTCAATTTACCTTTATCTGAATATTTTGAACTTTGTTTCTACAATAAAATCCTAAAAATAGTATACTTTGATTTTGTTTATTTTTAAAAGAATTGATTTGTTTTAAGTCAGCGCAATTTTGAAGTTAATCTATATCTGCTAATATATCTTTCACATAAGCAAGCCAAGAATGTATTCCAGTCAAAAATAAGTTTTGGGATAAAAAATGTGGATTATTGCATGTATTGTATTAATGTATGATCTAGTAAAAATAGCAGAGTTTGATTTATACTGAAACTCAATCGGGATTCTACTATGTTCTGATCTATCAACAAGGTTTGAGGAAGGTATTTATTTGCAAATGATAGATGTAAATTTTCGAAGAAATTTTCATGATATCATACCAATATCATTTGCATGGTGGCCATTTTAAAGAAATAATCTAGGTCAAAGCGAGTGACATAGTTGGTGCGGCATTTTGTTTCCCATACAATGGTTGGAAACATTCAGTTTAAAGCAGGTAATAGCTGCGTTACAAACGCATCAATATCTCGGGGGAAAATAACGTGTTGTGACAGACATGACGAGACGCATATGTATCAAACACCGCTACCAGATTATTTTGTGAACTGAATTCAAGTTTGAAATTGACAGGCCTCTGTATCGCCCAACACACAAGATTTCTGTAAAGGTGGAATATATTGTTTGGAGACTTAAGGTAAAATACGGGCTGTCACAAATCTGGCCCACTCCTGTAAATCATGTAACGCTGTTTATTGCAAAATTACCTTTAAAAATAGTCTGCTTGTGTATGATGTTTTCTCATTAGGAATAATGATACAAATTCATTGCTGGTCATAGTAATGATCTGTATGAACTAATGACATTACTTCATGTCTGGTCATAGCAATGATCTGTATAAACTTTCTGGTATCAAGTTTCCCATCGGGATTAATGACATAATTTCATTGCTGGTCATAGTAATGATCTGTATAAATTGTTTCGTATCATGTATAGTAATGAACTGTTTTGTATCATGTTTTCATAAGGAATAATGACATAGTTTCATTTCTGGTCATAGTAATGATCGGTATGAACTGTCTGGTATCATGTTTTTCATATGGGATAATGACATAATTTCATAATAAATTTTACACGTTTTCGGTTAACGGACTTCTAAATGTTTTGATTTTATCTGCATTGAGGAGACATAAGTTGTCGAAATGTGCACATGCAGAAAATAGATATTAACAGTAACTTCGATATTTTGGTATTCATTGCTGGTCATAGTAATTATCTTTATGAACTGTTTTGTATCATGTTTTTCATATCGAATAATGACAGTTTCATTTTTGGTCATAGTAATGATCTGTATGAACAGTTTGGTATCATGTTTTTCATAAGGAATAATAACAATATAATGCCATTGCTGGTCATAGTAATTATCTGTATGAACTGTTTGGTATCATGTTTTCATAAGGAATAATGATATAATTTCATTTCTGGTCATAGTAATGATTTGTATGAACTGTTGGTATCAATTTTTCATAAGGAATAAGGACTAACTGTTGGTATAATTGTTTTCATACGGAATAAGGACATAATTATATTGCTGGTCATGTGATCTATATGAACTGTTTGGGATCATGTTTTTCATAAGGAATAATAACATAATGTCATTGCTGGTCATAGTAATAATCTGTATGAACTGTTTGATATCAAGTTTTTCATAAGGAATAATGACATAATTTCATTTCTGGTCATAGTAATGATCTGTATGAACTGTTTGGTATCATGTCTTTCATATGGAATAATGACATAATTTCATTACGGGTCATAGTAATGATCTGCATGAATTGTTGGTATCATTTTTTCATTAGGAATAAGGACGAACTGTTGGTATCATGTTTTTAATAAAGGAACAAGGACATAATTATATTGCTGGTCAAGTGATCTGTATGAACTGTTTGGTATCATGTTTTTCATATGGAATAATGACATAATTTCATTACTGGTCATAGTAATGATCTGTATGAACTGTTGATATCGTGTTTTTCATATGGAATAATGACGTAATTTCATTACAGGTCATAGTAAGGATCTGTATGAACTGTTCGGTATCATGTTTTTCTCAGGGAATAATGGCATAATTTCATGTCTGGTCATTGTAATAATCTGTATGGAACTGTTAGGTATTATGTTTTTCATAAGGAATAATGTCATAATTTCATTTCTGTTCATAGTAATGATCTGTATAACTAGCTAATTTACATTTTGCATTCGATAATTCATTGCTGGTCATAGTAATGATCTGTATAATTTGATAATTTGAATTCAAGTTTGAAATTGACAGGCCTCTGTATCGCCCAACACACAAGATTTCTGTAAAGGTGGAATATATTGTTTGGAGACTTAAGGTAAAATACGGGCTGTCACAAATCTGGCCCACTCCTGCAAATCATGTAACGCTGTTTATTGCAAAATTACCTTTAAAAATGTTCTGCTTGTGTATGATGTTTTCTCATTAGGAATAATGATACAAATTGGTGGATAGGGGAATGCCCTGTCTATGCGGGGTAGTCAGGTCATAATACGGAAAGCCTGACCGCGAACCATTGTAGCCAAACTGTGTGGAGAAACGCCACGCTCCATGCAGTATAAAGACCCCTTCCATATTTCTCTAAAGAGAGCAGACGCATTGGGTGTCGGTATGGAAGGCTAAATTTCCTGCCCCTACCCATTACTCCCTTTTTCGAGTGGCATTCAAAAGTCGTTGCCCCGGTTGTCCCTTCCACCTTTGTTTCTTTCTTCTTTTGCTTTCAAGTTTTTGAATTGATTAACTTGTTCTCGTCCTGATATAGCTGAAATATTGCTCACTGGACGTTAAACTCTAACTAATCAATCAATCAACAAATTTATTGCTGGTCATAGTAATGACTGCCAACAGAGTTTTACAGGCATCCATGTGGCTTCATTTAGCGACACAACCTCCAGCATAATGCTTAATGGACAGCATTGTCTTTTCTACTGAGCTCCTGTTCCAAGGGCCAGTACTTTTGATTGTTTAATTTGTTAATTTTGGTATGATGGACAGTAATTTCAAACATGGAGATAATGAATAATTATAATGTATTAATCATTATGACAATAATTTTAGGGTCTGCCATTACAAGTTGTCGGCGACCCATATTGTATCAGTCGTGAGAACCTTTCGCCAAAATAAAATACTATTTTACTGTACAAGTATTCTTGACGCATGAGTGAATCTATAAATAAGCAAATTTATTCGATAAAGAATAAATTGAATTATTATAGTAACGAAATGCATTATTTGTTCAATTTAATTCCTGAGTTATCTCTCTTTTCCCTGTTTGCAAAAGTGAAAGTAAAAATGCAGCTCGCGTGATTATCCGGATTTGACCAGTTTTGAGACACACATTTGGAGCCATTTTATGAAGCGAGAGCAAAACTTTTGCACATACAGATTGGTAAAATCAGATGTTTATGTGTTTAAAATTCCATCCACCACACCGCTTTATATGTACATGTTGACATCGTTGACATTAGATTTTGGTTATATATCACTAGTAGTTGGATAAGTAATTCCGGAAGAACGCTATTTCTTAAGTATTCAATGAACATATAACATACAATTTATACGTCCATTCAGACATAAAATAGTTAAATCAACAGATAAATGGGTCGTTAGCTTGAAATGCCAAAATAACTTAGTTTATAATTTTCTGGTGTCGTTTAACTCAGTTTACTGACTGCAGTAAGAGATGGTCTAAAAAGCTGCTGCGAAAAAGCCTATCCAACGAGCCGCGTGAATCAGATGTGGATTCTAAAAAATTCCAAAGATCTCCTCAAACAGTCTCGCATACTGCAATAGCATTCAAACTTTTGATTTTTCTACCCTTTATACAACTCTTCCCCATAATAAACTTAAACAGTAATTTCCGATCTGATACATCAATGTTTAAGTACCAAAAACGGAGAACGCAGATATTCCTTTCTGGTAATAGGAAAAGATAAAACATATTTTGCTAAGAACCACACTGAGTCAAACAAGAAATACAGTGAAAATGACGTGATTAAGATGCTTGAATTTTTTATCGACACCATTTTTTTTTGAATGTGGAGGCCGTGTTTTTCAACAGACAATAGGGATTCCTATGGGAACAAATTGTGCGCCACTTTTAGCAGACCTTTTCCTTTTTTCGTATGATGCAAAGTTTTTACAAGGGCTGATACAACAGAAACAAAAACAACTAGCCCAGACTTTTAATTTCAATTTCAGATATATAGACGATGTACTTCCTCTTAATAACCCAAGATTTAAAGAATATTTACATCTCATCTACCCCAGTGATTCTGCTTCATACCTTGACCTTTTGTTATACATTGACGAACATAGACGTCTGAAATCTAGATTATATGACAAACGTGATGATTTTGACTTTCCAATTGTGAACTTTCCCTTTCTCTGCAGCAATATACCTACATCCCCAGCATATGGAGTATATATTTCACAATTAATTCGTTACTGTAGAGCGTGCATCATATACAGTGACTTTGTGGAAAGAGCAAAAGCACTGTCACAAAAACTGCTGAGTCAGGGATATGTTCAGCCGTTGTTACTTTTGTCCCTTCAGAAATTATATGGCCGTCACCACGACATCATAGATAGATATGAAATGTCAGTGTCACAAATGAAAACTGACATTGTCAGCTAGATTCACGTCTTCCCAGATTTGACATTACCGGTTTTGACTTTACCCTGAATTGACCCACTGACAGTGTGACGGGTGCTGTATACAGAGCAGGACATACTTACCCTTCCGGACTACCTGATGTCGCTCTCGGTTTTTATGGGAGTTCACACTGTCAGTGCTTTAGTTTTTTGTGTTGTCTTGTTAAAGTTTAGTTTTGTCTTGGTCAGTGATATTTGTGGTACCGAGTTGTCATTGTCCATATTTGAATACTAAATGACTAAATACCGAAGTTACTGATAATTTAAATTCTGCATATGCGCATTTCGAGAACTTATGTCTCTTCAGTGCAGACAAAATCTAAACGTTTGGAAAACCATAAACTCAAAGATGTTAAAAAACTGAGGGAGAACAAATAACCAATATGGTCTAAATGTAGAGCCAAAATCAGCTAAGGACAGAGCTTTGCATGAGGGAGATACTCCTTAGTTTTCAACAAAATTTACGAAAATTTAGATATTGTAAGGTTCCAAATAGTATCGGCTTTCGGGTCAGCACCGAAGTACTGACTACTGTGCTGGGGACTAAAGTGATTTCAATAGCTTTTCAAAATTTTCACCTTGGTACTGTTTGAGGGTTAGAAAAGTTACACGTACCATGGTTCTCAATTGGTTTTGTCTCAGGGTAGAAAATGACAATAACCAATCAGTAACCTAAAAGATCTTTCAAAACATTTACCCCACTGATCGTGTGACGGGTGCTGTATACAGGGCGGGACATGCTTACCCTTCCGGAGCACCTGATGTCACTCTTGTTTTTTGAGAGCTCACACTGTTAGTGCTTTAGTTTTTTGTGTTGTACATGTAATGTTCGTGTGTTTTGTGGGCAAGTGGTGTCTTTGGTCTCCGTCCTCTGGTGTTCTTGCTTTTGCCTTGTCTCTGGACTTTGATTTGTGTAATCTTGTGCTTTGTTCCTTCGGTATTCTACTGCCGTTGTTTTATCCTTAACAACGTACTTATTTCCTCCGGACAAAATTCACGCCGTCAGCCTACAAACTGTCAACCTGACGAGTAAACATTTTTAATGTCCACTTACTCAATTTACGTCATTTCAATCTGACTATATTTCATATAATACAGTGGGGTGCAGACATAACCTCTCATAAAGTTAACTTGAAGCAGTCATAAAAGCTGCTCTAAGTTAAATTAGAACTGTTATCAAGTCTGCTCTAGAACAGCTCTAAGTCTGCTCTAGAATCCTGACCGCTCTGACCAGACATGGCTGCTCTGACCCGTTCTACCCATGACCGTTCTACCTAAGTCTGTTCTGGCCATGACCGTTCTTCATAAGTCTGTTCTGGCCATGACCGTTCTTCATAAGTCTGTTCTGTAAATTAATTGATTGATTGATTGAATATTGTTTAACGTTTACTCAGCAATATTTCAGCTATATCGAGACGAGAACAAGTTTGTTAATAAATAAGTAATCACTTTGGGGTATGGAAAGGGTCATGGGACGGGAAATTCTGACTGCCACTGGAAAAGTAGGGTGAAATCGAAAAGGGCGGAGAATTTAGCCTTGTAGCCGATCACCTACGGACCACTCAAAAAAAAGCTTGCTACAAAGGTTCTTTAACGTGCAGGAAGCGTGGCATTTCTTCCAACACGTGGACCTGAGTTTACATCCCATCCGAAAGATGGGTTGTGTATTTATTAATCCCGCACAACCACGGAATGGGTCCCATTTCTATATCCCGGGACCCTCGGGGTCAGCCCCCGTTTAGGAGGGGTCACACCCCGCAAGCCGGAGATACTAGGTCCTATTTCTATATCCCCGGGTTCCCTGTTAGGAAGACTCATACTCCAAGCTCAGAGGATGCTGCGGGCCTATTCATAAGCCGGGACCGCGCATGGCGGTGTTCTGGAAATTAACTGGATCTAGTCTCTAACCGTTGCTCACGTGCCGTTGCGGAACTTTGAATCGCCGAAACAGCAAAGATTCGACCCCAACATCTTAAATGATTAAAACGTGCAAATAAGGGCAATATCTTCTTTTTTAACTCACTTAGCCTAAAAGGCCATGTGAGCTTTTGCCTTCACTTTGCGTCCGTCGTCCATTTAAGATTAAAAACCACAAAAATGTTTTTAAAGACTTAAATGGTGGAAAGGTAGATTGTGATGAAGATAACAATAAAATTGATGGTGGTGGAGGGTATTTCAACGCTGGTAGTGATGCTTGCTTGAAAGTACATGAACCTACAGATGTTGGTATGTATCATAAAGCACATGCACTTTAGGATATTATTGTGCATCTTCAATTGAAATAGTCAAACTCGGAGATTTTTGAATAACCATGATAAGAAGATTTATCTGCATGATGTCTCATTTTAGACTAAAAAAATCACGTTTAACTGTGTGATTCTCAGATCAAATGGTACATGCATATGCATTTATATACTTCAAACGCAAGATTACATAGACATATGCTGAAGAATAGGCCCGCAGCATCCTCTGAGCTTGGAGTATGAGCCATCCTAACAGAGGACCCCGAGGGAACCCCGGGATATAGAAATAGGACCCAGTATCCCCGGCTTGCGGGGTGTGACCCCTCCTAAACGGAGGCTGACCCCGAGGGTCCCGGGATATAGAAATAGGACCCATTCCGTGGTTGTGCGGGATTAATAAATACACAACCCATCTTTCGGATGGGATGTAAACTCAGGTCCACGTGTTGGAAGAAATGCCACGCTTCCTGCACGTTAAAGAACCCTTGTAGCAAGCTCTTTTTGGGGTGGTCCGTAGGTGATCGGCTACAAGGCTAAATTCCCCGCCCTTGACGATTTCACCCTACTTTTCCAGTGGCAGTCAGAATTTCCCGTCCCATGGCCATTTCCATACCCCAAAGTGAATATTTATCAACAAACTTGTTCTCGTCTTGATATAGCTGAAATATTGCTGAGTAGACGTTAAACAATATTCAATCAATCAATTACATAGACATATGAGACATTTAATTGCTAATATAAGTCATTTTTAACATAGATATCCTTACTCTCTCTCTTGTCTAAATTATGTAGTTTAAGAGTTTAATATTGATATATAAATGAGAACCATTCTCCTACTGTAATTTTCATTTAAAATTGTTACTCAACACAAGATTGTGTGCATACTTCTGAGTAAACAATTAGCGTATGTATTTCATTTTTCAGATAACCAACATTATTTGACAGAACAAATGACGATACATTGACACTGCAGAACGCACTTAATGATATAGTAGATATCAATTGAATCTGGTAACCTCAACACGCAAGTTAACTTTTTGCATGTTACATGATGCACAGAACCTTCTGAGTGTTGCATATTAATTAATTAAAAAGTAAAATCACACGTTTTCTTTCTTTGTACTCTATCATAAGTTTTCCCAACACTTAGGTTCCCCACTTTGTTGAAGACCGTACGGTGACCCCTAGATGCTTTGTTTTGGGTCGTTTTAGGCTGGATATGGGATGTTGTCTCCTTGACATTTACCCCAGGCCATTTCCTTTCTTTTTCATATTTGTTTTGTTGTTGAAGCTATTTTAAAAACAGATTAATGTGTCGAAATGGCATTCTACATACTGAAATGAAATTGATCATGAATTCCGGATTCTTGTTTTGTTTACATCTAAAAGTACTGTTCGATCCAGTATGATGTAGCAACTGCATATTTTGTTCTTTACATGTATATCGCATAATTAATACAAATTTACATTGTTTTGAAATAGTATAATGTAATGAAGTTGTATGAATATTATGTGTATAACAAACGTTATATGATGTTTTTATTCATTTTTAAAGGCACAACCCTGGAAGGTCAAGTTTGAGAGGAGATCCAACACTTCATGTTCCATGCCACGGTTTGGAATACAATTCCACAATTGAGAAGATCCCAATCTTTCTAAAGACGGGCACTTTTTCTTAGAAAAAAAAATTTACACAATTTTTTTTGAAAAAAATGATTGAAAATAACATTGTCATGATAAAACATTACATTGACAAGCATGACATAAGGAATTGAAAACACATTCAACTGCAAGAACAATATTGGGTAAATTCTTTTGAGGGTATTGGGTTGTGATACAAGAATAATCACCATATTCAGTAATAACAATGGTTTCATCTGCTTGTGACCAAATATTTAGATACATAAAAATATCTTGACAGGTTTGAATTAAAAAAACATACAGCTTCAATCAATTTCTATTATATGTAGTATCTGTACTTAAAATCATGAAAGAATGTGACTTAAAAATTCATTGAGTAAATGATATTGAATATTTGTATCAGGCTGACTAGAGTAAGACATACAAGGTAACAGCAAGCCACCAGGATTAAACATGGATATCAATCAAGAGGATGGTCTTTCACTTTTGACGATTATGCTTACCTGGAATCAATCTACACATAAATCTTTTAAAATTGGTCGTCTTCAGGGGATGATAAGAACTATCAATAAACGATATGTTGAGTATAAAGAGTATTTACCCTTTTCAGCTGACTATTTGAAAGATATTATGTTAAGTTTTGTGGAGTATAGTGAAATTAGATAAAAAAGATTTTAAACTTGTGGAAGTAAAAGCAAGCAATGTAATTTGTTTGTTAAATTTGACTTTTCTTTCGGATTTAAACTGTTTTTCAGTAAGAGATGAAAAAAAGAGTTATTTCTGAGTTTGTTAACAAAACTGTTAATCCTTCACAGAGAATAAGATCAAATATAAATGTTTCATCAGACAGTTTGACAGGTGATTTTGATGGCAGGTTTCTTGAAACTGTACACCCTGCTGATCCACAGGAGGGAAGAAGAAACTCTTCCCGTACAATGAAACCAATTCACTACTTGTCATGATAATTTTCACCTCTGATACACAAACATACATATAATTATTTTTCTGGTTGACATTGAATACAAAATAAAACATGGCCAATAATCCATCTATATACGTCAGAAATCAACGAGAATAGTTGAATGATTGATTGATTGATTGAATATTGTTTAACGTCTACTCAGCAATATTTCAGCTATATCAAGACGAGAACAAGTTTGTTAATAAATAATCACTTTGGGGTATGGAAAGGACCATGGGACGGGAAATTCTGACTGCTACTGGAAAAGTAGGGTGAAATCGTCAAGGGCGGGGAATTTAGCCTTGTAGCCGATCACCTACGGACCACCCCAACTAGAGGCTCACATGTATCGCTCACCTGGTCACTGGTTTTATTCATTGTCACCTATAGACCACCCATTCATACTATAAATCAGTTCAGCAGATGTTACATTTTTCTTGGATGAGGTAGAAACTAAAAATCACAAACTTTGGAAGGGATCACTCAAATACAATTGTAACCAAGTTTGGTTGAAATTGGCTCAGTAGGTTCAGAGGAGAAGACATTTGAATGCATTTCCCATAGAGTCCCTATGTTAAACTATGTTCCACGCTGGCGGCCATCTTGGATGAGGTAAGACCGTAAAAATCACAAACTTTAAAGGGGACCACCCAAGGACTATTGTGACCAAGTCTGGTTCAATTTGGCTTGGTAGTTTCAGAGAAAATCTTTGGATGCATTTCCCATAGGGTCCCTATGTTAAACTATGTTCCTTGCTGGCGGCCATCTTGAATGAGGTATGAACATAAAAATCACAAACTTTGAAGGAAAACATCTAAAGACTATTGTAACCAAGTTTGGTTCCAATTGGCTCAGTGGGTTCAGAGGAGAAGACATTTGAATGCATTTCCCATAGGGTCCCTATGTTAAACTGTGCTCCACGCTGGCAGCCATCTTGGATGAGGTACAAACGCAAAAATCACAAACTTTAAAGGGGACCACCCAAGGACTATTGCTACAAAATTTGGTCCCCATTGGCTCAGTGGTTTCATGAGGAGAAGATCTTTGAATGCATTTCCCATAGGGTCCTATGTTAAACTGTCTTCCCCGCTGGTGGCCATCTTGGATGAGATGCGAACCTGCTGGACATATGTAGAAATTGTAGTTCTGGAAAACCTCAACACTTTTGCAATTCACAGTTAACCTTTATCTCAAACAGATTTGAAATAAAAGTAAAAACGTTAAAAAATTGTGAAAATTCAAAGAAAAAGTGGCACTAACTCCTATGTGGGTTGTCAGATTTTCTTCAAAATTGCAGGACATGTAGATCTTACTATGCTTACCATTTTTGGTATACCAACTTCACTTCTATCTTCTATCAATTTCAATATATAAAACCAGAAGTAACGAAAAACTTAAAATTTTACGGAAAAGGGGCAATAACTCCAAGACGGGTAAACAGATATTCTCCAAAATTGCAGGGCAGGTAGATTTCATCATGCTGATCATTTTTACCCCATGTCAGAATTTTGATATCGAGTAATTTGCAAAAAACAGCAATTTACCCCTATGTTCTATTTTTAGTAACAGCGGCCATGTTGTTTGATCTACGGACATAAAAATCACAAACTTGAAATAGCATACCCTGGTGATGATTCAGACCAAGTTTGGTTAGTATTGGCCCAGTAGTTTCAGAGGAGAAGATCTTTGAATAAAAGTTAACGGACGGACGGACGCCAAGTGATGGCAAAAGTTCACATGGCCTTTGGCCAGGTGAGCTAAAATGAGCTTGCTACAAGGGTTCTTTAACGTGCAGGAAGCGTGGCATTTCTTCCAACACGTGGACCTGAGTTTACATCCCATCCGAAAGATTGGTTGTGTATTTATTAATCCCGCACAACCGTGGAATGGGTCCTATTTCTATATCCCGGGACCCTCGGGGGTAAGCCTCCGTTTAGGAGGGCACACACCCCGCAAGCCGGAGATACTAGGTCCTATTTCTATATCCCGGGGTTCCCTCGGGGTCCTCTGTTAGGAAGACTCATACTCCAAGCTCAGAAGATGCTGCGGGCCTATTCATAAGCCGGGACCGCGCACGGCGGGAATAGTTGAATGACCATTTCCGAAACTTTCGTTGCGTGTCAGCACAAAGGGTATAAACAAAGAAAATTCCTGATTAAACATATGTGAAAATATGTATCTAAAACAATGCAGCCAATGATGTGTTTACATTCTTTAAACAAATAAACTTGTCCCTTTTGTGACATTTTGGCACAATACTTGTGTTATGTGAAAAACACACACCACCAGCGGGATTCGAAAAACATATGCTAATAGGACCTAACAGTTCTTTATTTCTGACAATGATATAAGAGTAGGTCTATTTTTGACAAAAAAATATATGAATAGGTGTATATTTTTGAAGTAAAAATATATGAATTAAGGGGGGTGGGGGTTCCAGCTGTCCACCCCTACCAAGATGATATGTAAGTGAACCCCCACACCCCCAATTGGGACTTTAGAAGGAAAGCGGCCGAATTGAAAATTTTAGTGAATTTCTTAGTTATTGTTTGTCGTCAATTGTGACAATTCGGTGGCGTGATTTCAGTAAATGTATTGGTTATTTACTTATATTGAAGTATTTTTCGGACAATTAACGTGTATTTAGACAAAACGTATTTTGAAATTTAATAAAAAAATAATTTAATACAAGATGAGAAAATTACAGATGAAGTTATACTCTATCAGCAAATATGCCTATTAATATCGATATTCCAAGTAGTTGTGCTTTATTCCGGGTTCTGCAAGATTCTGATTACAAAATAGCCGCACATATACAGAATACCCAGTCACATTTAAAATTATGTACTGCACATCTATTAACTTGAATGATTAATTGTCTGAATATTGGTCGACAGGTTCTCAAATCTAATTTAACTTAATGTTTACTGAATTCACTCCTTTCATGGCTCATATTTCTAAATTTTAAAATAATTGTTTTACTCATTTGGCCAAGAGACGGTCACGGAGATAACCATGTCTGATGTAAAAGACTGTATAATTTGTGCTTGCTCTTGCGCAAACAATCAATTGTGAAACATACACTTCGTAAGCAGGAGAGGTTTCAATATTACTGTCCATGATGGAGAAATTACAATTATCCCTTTTTTCGTAGATTTTAATACTAAGATGACAATTTCCGTCAAATTCGAGATGCAAGTCCAAAAAGATGTAGATCAAGTGGTTTCTGTAGTTTCTTTTATCTCTAGTTCTATGGGGATATATGATGGGATCCATTTAGCAAAGGATCTAGTATATATTATTTAATGATCTATTACGAGTCACTGAAGTTATTATTTCATATCAAATCAAAAATAAGAGGTGAACGAAAAAATTGTGAGCTGGATTTTGTTACAGATCACAAATATCAGAAAGAGTAAAATTGTTTTTTTCTTTCTTGGTGCCTATTCTAAAACCAAAAGGAGAAACATCGAATGACACAGAAATAAGGCAGAATATTTAATAAAACCGTAAAGGTTTGTCGGAAAACGAATCTGTGTGACAACGTTTTATTTTCACGGTAGTACCAGTACCGAGATAATAGTTACCTTTCTGTTTGAAGAATCAGAACCTTAAGCGTAAGTGTACCTTAGTTTGTGTTGTGTATAATCAAAGGTACAAAGTGTTGTTTTTGTTTTTATATTTTACATTATAATAAAATCATGTGATCATTTTCGTTGTTTGTTCTCTATCAGCTTTTAAACATCTTTCAATTTCTGGATTTCGAATTGATTTGAGTTTTATCTGCAACAACGACAGTAGAATATCGAAGGAACAAGGGAAGTGAAGACTAAAAAAATCGAAATCCGAAGACATTGCAAAAACGGCAACAGAGAAAAACAAAGACAAACAAGGACGTGAGACAGCTACAATGCACGGAAATAAAAAGACGACATTAAAAACTAAGGCACTCATAGTGTGAACTCCCATGAAAAGCCGGAGATATAAGTTTTCAAATTTGCAATCTTCGGAAAGTTAATTTACAGTAACGCATGTATCTTGTTATTAAGTTAGCTTAATTTGATGATGACTAATAATAGACTGTAATTTTTACTGAACAATCAAAGCTTGTTGCATTGTTTGTAACAAAAGACTGAAGTTACTGTTGATTTAGTGTTTCGACAACTAATGTCTCTTCAGTGCAGATCAAATCAAAACATTTGGAAATCCATACACCAAAATGTGTACAAGCTTATAGAGAACAAATTTACGATAGGATCTAAATAGTAAAACCAAAATCAGCTAATATAAGGACAGAGCTATTTGAGAGGGGATACTCCTTAGTTTTGAACAAAGTTTTGTTAAATCTAGATGTTGCAAAGTTCCAAATAAAATCCGTTTTCGGACCAGAAGCGAAGTACTGGCTACTGAGTTGGTGAATACCCTCGAGGACTAAGAGTCAACCATCAAACGCATCGGCCTATTTGTAATAAAAAACAAAATACCGAAGTTACTGTTAATTTAGTTTCTGCATATGCGCATTTCGACAACTTTTGTCATAAATGTAGATTAAAGCTGCCGTTGAGGTATACCCGGATATATCACCGGTTCATCTATTTCATACTGGTATACGATTCAGTTGTTTAATGCAAAATACGTTCATGAAGTCAAGATTAACACCCTAAGCTTACACAATGTGTTAGTTTCATCGATGTCAAACGTCTACATTGTAGATATATCAGACGTGAAAACCCGACAAATGTATACAAAGTTGCCTTTGCACGACGGCGGGTCAATGAAAGGTAGAGAGCTTGTGGTGTAAATCTTAATTTCGGTAAAATTATAGTTTTGTCACATCCTTGACCGCAGCAATAATATACTTATCACAAGTTATTTACATGATAAGTTGTTACATCCCAAAAATGATATTTACATTGATTAAAGGAACAAAACATATCAGATACAATAAAATGTTTGATCGAATTATTAATACTAGTTAAACGGAAGTACATATTAGAAATTTAATTCGAAACTCAATACTTTCAGTGTTTCCCTGGGTTTGATGAATTCACAGCAGCTCGATTCTACTTCTTTAGCCAATAACGACAGTGGATGTAAAAAATATTGTAAAGCATGAAAGCATTTAAGCTTTAATATATTTGCTAGAATATACAGAAATTATAATGTTCTAATTTGCATCACATTAGTACCAATCTATTTTTTTGGTGGTCCATTTTGTCTTGGAAATTATTTCATATTTTCTTCCGAATAACAAGACGAAAATGCTCGATGTTTATGTCTGCAGTGTAAAGCTTGAAGTTGTCCATATATCTACGGAAGAATTCGTTTATTTTCTCTTTGTCTTCATCTGATCTGTTCTTGCTCAAATTATTGACGATAGGGTAGTATGTGAATGTTCTCGTTTCGTTATAGACGATGCTCTATGTCGTCCAAGTGTTCCTAAAAGTAGATATAAATTTGGTACTAAGATCACAACTTCGGACAGAGATTGTATCTAAATTGTAAGATTTATATTGAATGAGAATTAAATTAAGTTGGAACATTGTATACAGAGTAATTAAATTAGACATAAAACAACGGCAGTAGAATACCGAAGGAACAAGGGAAGCGAAGACCACAAAAATCGAAATCCAAAGACACGGCAAAAACGGCAACAGAGAAAAACAAAGACAAAACAAGGACGTGAGACAGGTACAATGCACGGAAATAAAAAGACGACACCAAAAACTAAGGCACTCATAGTGTGAACTCCCATGAAAACCGGGAGTGACATCAGGTGCTTCGGAAGGGTAAGCATGTAATGAAATTTGGTATCATCTAAATTGAAGGCAATGGTCTTAACAAGACACAAGACAATCGCCTTTAGTAAGCACTAAACCACAGAGACATATATATTCAGAATAGGCCATCATTTACAAAATGTTTGTTGGCTGTTTATCGACTTTCAATTTTTGATTTGAGTAGGAAGGTATGTGATTTTTTTCCTTGAAAGATGTCAAAAAGGGGTTAGTTTTATCGAAAATGTGCTAAAAATATTATCAAAAAAAACATTCTTGGAAATGTCAATAAAAACTTTTGTAAATTTTATTGAAAACTAAGGAGTATCTCCCTCATGCATAGCTCTGTCCTTAGCTGATTTTGGCTTTAAATTTAGATCGGATTGGTTATTGGTTCTCTATCAGTTTTTAAACATCTTTGAGTTAATGGTCTTCCAAACGTTTAGATTTTATCTGCACTGATGAGACATAAGTTGTCGAAATGCGCATATGCAGAAAGTAAATTCACAGTGACTTCGGTATTTAGTTATTTGTGTAAGGTCGATCAACAGCAAACAGACAATTTATAAGGTTGACCATATATAAAACATATCTTTTTTTCCATTTCAGTCCGCACAATCAAGGGATTTCTAATAAATGTCACTCTGATTGTACCAACTGATGAACGGAATGTCTCTGAAGAAATAAATATAATAATGTAGTTAATTTGAATTCTTTTTTTCGGATTTTGAGTCCCAGATAAATTACAAATTCCCTCTGCGAATAAACAGTTACTGCGAAAGTATCATTGTTCAGTGGGTTCCAATTTTCGTGGATTTCGTGGTTCGCTAAAACCACGAAATTAAGTTCCCAACGAAATTCATTTTTCTCTAGAATTTGAATGGATAGAATTCGAAACCACGAATTGAAGTACCCATGAAATACTGATTTTTATAAAAACCACGAAATATGATGCCCATGATTAAAAGTACTTCCACAGTATTAAGTGGCATTTTCCGATATTGGTCGATATATTAATCACATTTTCTTAAGAGACGTAAGTTGTCGAATTGTGCACATGAAGAAACTAAATTCTTAGTAACTTTTTATTTTGTTATTTTTCAATGAACATTTAAAAGATATGCAGTAAATGCAGATGAGACAATGTGTCTACAAATACATGGTAGAACCAACCAAAGGAACAGCGCTTTTATTGTTGTTCTTCATCTTGAAGTCATGATAACGCCTTCAACAATAAACTTTACCTCATAGTAAGTTCAAGACGGTCCCTAACATCAGTTTTAGCAGACTTTTTTGCTAAATGTCAAATAACACTAAATCCTTGTCTTTCTGATCATGGATATGGATAAATTAAACTGGCAAACTGCTCTTACAACCACTTTCATCCGTTGCCCGACAAAAGTACCAGTGTCATAAGCTAGTGGACGGTTACAACAAATAGACAAACAAAGGGAAATCATCAAATCGATTGTAAGAAAACTTGGTATCATAAAATAGTGACACTGCAAACACAGGAGGTCCAACCTAATTGGTTGGAGCAAAATCGTTTCTGTATTAATTTTCGGTTTTTAAGAGCATTTTAGTTGATAAAAATGTTCCCTTTCGGCAATGATTATATAATTGAATCTTTTCCATTCAATACTTGTTCTTCAAAATATTAAGGATTTAAAAAGTTATTGAAGAAAAACTGTTTCGAAAATATCGCAGAAGTTCAAAGTGTAAGTCGTTGATGTTTTTCTTCTATAGCTTTCGAAATCTTATATGTTGTTGAACAAATATTGACTGAAAAGGGTGAATTTATTAGTCATTGCCAAAAGGTTGCATTTTTATCAATGTAAACGTTTTAGTAACTTTAAATCATACACAAACGATTTTGCTCCACCCAAATTAGGACTTCTCCAACCAATTATGTTGGACCACCTGAAACAGGTGGTCAGAATAACAATTGAAAATTATAAAAATAGTAAATGCCAAAATTTGAGTTTGATAGCATATCCATGTGAGAAATATTTACACCTGGGAACTCAAGTTTCGACAACATCAAATCAATGCCCTTTTAGGTTCAAATTCAAAGATCAGTAAAAACGACGCTATGAATACTATCAATGGCACCAATATCAACCCTGTAAAATTTGTATTTAAAAACAATAACAATTGGAGTTGCAAAAGAATTGAAACATATCAAAATGTCAACTACATTAAAGATAATCACCTGCTTATAGTCACCATTTGTGTAAAAATTTTATTTGAACCTGTAAATTTAGCAACAACAGGAATTTCGATTTTGCAGTGCCAAAGGTTTTCTTGGAGTCAATGTCAAATAGTGGTATCAAGACTCTAGAATGGACGCACAAGGACGAAATAAATATTATATGTTATTAGGGAATCTTCACAGGGGATACGGGTTCATATTCCCTGTCTGTGTTTTATATCCCCTGAGCCGTCATGCGAAGGGGATATAGGACACAGACAGGGAATATGAACCCGTATCCCCTGTGAAGCCCGAATAACTTTTATATTCTGCTAGAAGTGCTATAATTTTTCTCTTTAAAGCGTTTAAAAATTGTGATTTTGCTACAACGGGGATACGGTCTCATATCCCCTGTCAAGGTAACCAATCAAATTGCAGGATTTACCTGGATATTTCACTTCAGCAGAATATATATATATATGCTTCATATATGATCAACAATTTCATATTTAACAATGAAAATTATCTCCAGATCAACGGAACAAGCATTGGCACAAAAATGACCCCGTCCTGTGCTAATATTTTCATGGGTAATTTAGAAAAGCGTATCCTTTCTAGTGCTCTATATAAGCCTTCTCTTGGTTCCGTTTCATTGATGATTTCGACATTAAATGGACTGAAAGTGAAGAACATCCACATGCTTTCATACAACACTGCAATGATTTCCATACTAGTATAAAATTTACATTTGAAATATCATCAAATCTGAAAAACGGAACCATGACAATGGACCTCTACACAAAGAAAACAGACAAACATCTATTTTTATCTCCCAAAAGCTGTCATCCAAAGAATGTGACACGTTGAATTCCGTACAGCCAGGGTCTTCGAATTCGACGAATTTGTTCCACTGAAGCTACATTCAATCACAGAATAGGTGAATTAAGCAAACATCTAAAAGTACGAACTATTGACTGAACAAGCCTCTTTCGTTACAGAGAAAAGGACAAATTATTGAGAACCCCGCTTGTTGTCACTTACCATCCTGACCTGAGAAAATTAGGTGCCATTGTCAAAAGATATTGGACTCTGGTTGAAAAAGATCCAAGTTTATGCAAAATTTTCCCTTGTCCCCCTGTTGTTTCATTTAAAAGACCTAAAAACTTGAAAGATATTCTTGTGTCATCAGTAAACATCAGAACAAGGTTCTTATATCCCTTGTAGAATTAAAAGGTGCCTTTGTTGCAAAGCTGCTGATACTAACACCAGTTTCAGTAGCTCTGTTACCGGAGAGCAATTCAAAATATTTACAGATTCCAACTGCAAATCAAAAACATTAATATACATTCTGACATGCGGGACCTGCAAAATCAAGTACGTAGGAGAGACTGAAGATCATTTCAATCTGAGATTCAATAATCACAGATCCTTTTACAGAAACAACAGAAATTGTCCGCTCACACGGCATTTGAGAAACTCTGGACACTGCTTCGATTATATGAGATTCCAAATCATCGAAGTCAATTTGAACTGGGACAAGGAGACAAGAAGAAAAAAGGAAAAATGTGGATGTACCAATTGCAAACGCTAGAACCTGATGGACT
>MJUU01022844.1:186218-204234 GCA_002080025.1 Modiolus philippinarum
TATATATATATATATAATGGTAGTTATGAAATTGTGATTTTGCTACCACGGGGATACGGTCTCATATCCCCTGTCAAGGTATCCAATCAAATTCCAGGATTTACCTGGATATTTCACTTCAGCAGAATATATCTATATACTTATATATAGCTTGTCTAAAAAATGTAATTAACACACTAATAAATGTAATTATTTTCATGAAATATCTACAAAAGGTCTTAAATAAGTCGCTAATTATCAATTCACATATAATCTTCGTCAGGAGAGGCTGAAGATTTAAAATATCTGAAAAATATTTTTGTTGGTATGAGTGCATCGTTCATTTGATGTAAAACAAATATTTTTTTATGTAATAGGTGTATTATCTACTGAGAAACGTATACATATTAACTTGATATATGTTAGTCTTTGTATGTAAAATAACTATGTTAATGTAATACAAAAAATAAAATAAATGAAAAAAAAAAAATAATAATAAATAAATTGTATTTACTTTTTAAAACGTTTCTCGTCTTTTTCATTAAGTCCATCAGGCTCAAGTGATCTGAGCTGGTATATCCAAAATCTCTCTCCGAGTTTTCGGGTTATATATATATATATGCGTCTGAAGTCAAAGACCAACTGAGTTAAAGTCTTAGGATGTGATATTATCGAGAACATCTTTCCACTGAGGAATTTGACCACTACAATTTGAGTGACACGCAACACTTCATTTGAATTTCACTGTTGCATATACGGCCCCATTTCGATGAATTTACATCTCGTCAGTGCAACTCGGATCTAAAAATTGGAAAATCGCTGCCGAAATATTAATTCCTCGGAAGAGTGTACAAGACTGGAGATTGGCTGGTAAATTTCCTCTCCCTACCCATTTAGCCCGTGATTGATGGATCTCGCTGGAGCAGACAGGAGGAAAAAAAAACCCAAAGTTCCATATTAAATGTCTACCCTACTCTATGAAATGAAATAAATAACTAGTGAGAATACACAAACCAAAACAAAAACTGAGAAGTCTTTGTGGGTCATCCAAAAGATGGGCAGGATGAGTTGACGTTTTTTTGTCAATCGATAATTCCCAAAACTCAGCTAAAAGTCGGAATAAGCTCCAAGGATCTTCTTGATGAAGAAAAGTCAATCGATAATTCCCAAACCTCAGCTAAAAGGCGGAATGAGCTCCAAGGATCTTCTTGATGAAGAAAATACTAGTCGTGTAGAAAATTCATATATAACGTCTAAAAACAGCGACAAACTTGGAAATCATATTTAATCCTCAGGATAAGCATGTAAATATGCTTATACAGGTCTTGAAAAATAAATTGCTTTTACATGCTTATCCTGAGGATTAAATTAGATTTCCAAGTTTGTCGCTGTTTTTAGACGTTATATATATACAAAAACAAATAAAGTAACTATAACAACACTAAAGAATGTAAAAAAATATATATACAAGATGCTAACTGTGTTATATTTCAGGAATCCGTTTCCCTTCATCAGACACGTTTACTTATTCAGTCTATTACTGTTACAAAAATATATCAAATACACAAACCAACAAAAATTTTAATTTTCAAGTTTTTATCTTCAGGCAACCAATCAAATGAAACTGGTGTAAGTATCAGCAGCTTTGCAAAAGGTTCCGTTTCATTGATGATATCGACATTAAATGGACTGAAAGTGAAGAACATCTACATGCTTTCATACAACACTGCAATGATTTCCATCCTAGTATAAAATTTACATTTGAAATATCATCGGAAAAAATGTCATTTTTAGATCCTACAACTCTGAAAAACGGAACCATGACAATGAACCTCTACACAAAGAAAACAGACAAACATCTATTTTTATCTCCAAAAAGCCGTCATCCAAAGAATGTGACACGTGGAATTCCGTACAGCCAGGGTCTTCGAATTCGACGAATTTGTTCCACTGAAGCTACATTCAATCACAGAATAGGTGAATTAAGCAAACATCTAAAAGCTCGGGGCTACAACAGCAAGTCATTAAAAGAATCATTTGATAAAGTACGGACTATTGACCGAACAAGCCTCTTTCGTTACAGCGAAAAGGACAAATTATTGAGAACCCCGCTTGTTGTCACTTACCATCCTGACCCGAGAAAATTAAGTGCCATTGTCAAAAGATATTGGACTCTGGTTGAAAAAGGTCCAAGTCTATGCAAAATTTTCCCTTGTCCCCCTGTTGTTTCATTTAAAAGACCTAAAAACTTGAAAGATATTCTTCAGTCGAGGCAAATATGATTTTTCCTAATATTATGCATTGTCATAGCCTTAGTTATATAAATAACCTTATGGAAACTCGTAATTCAAAGGCAAGATTAGTTAATTCCATAATCTTATAGATTATGGAAAATCATAATGTTAACAAATGATTAATTTTTTTCAATCATAAAAAATAGGTTTTTATCAAATTAATTAGTATTAAAAGTAATTTTTCGGTTCCATTATGTTATTTTCGGGTGCAGTACGTTTATAGTTATTCGAAACAGGCGTCGTTTTATTTGCGACACGACGATTTGACCTTGCGACACGACGATTTGTATAGCTTTTTCATATTATTGCGATGGGAGATAACTGTGTGTTAACTAAAATAAGAATTTTGGTTATCTCTCTTTGATAACAACAGATTCAATTTACTTTCGTAGCTACAATCACAGTCCTGATTATTTTGGCATTTGTGTTTGGACTCTTTTCCGAGTGACAAAATGGTAAAAGAAAAACTAGCTTTCAAATTATAATTATTTTCTTTGAATATAAATAATTTAATTAATATACTTAAATTTAGTAATTTATCACCTTATCAAGTTGATTTAAAGATCATTATAATACTAACGAAATAAAATGTAAATCAAAATTTACAATATTGGTTTATTTTGTTTTTTTTTAGAGAATCATAATTAAATGTTTTTAATTTCATAAACGTGGAGTTAACTGTAATTATTTTGAGCTTGGTAAACATGTCATTTTCATTCCTAATGATTAAAGTAAGATAAATGTTTATCTAGCTGAACATATGTAAACAAGTAAATGACGCCTGAAATTTATTCGTAGTAAAAATATGAATAAAATGCACAGCACAAATTTCTGTAAACTTGTATTTTGTGTCATAAAAATATATTTATGCTAGTTGATGTTGATTTATTTCAAACTTTATTGAAAACTATATAACCAATGAAGGTTGCAACAAATAAAACAATAAACATACAGTACATAATTTATATCATATACAACACACATTAATAGCAAAATAATTATCTAGGCTATACAAATATCCCTCGGAGATTTTTTTTATATTGCTATTTCATACAAATTCAAATGTATCATATACTACAACATGACCAAAAGAAAATGAAAAGAATAAAAAAGGAAAAAGTAAAACAAAGAGATTGCAAATTTTACAAACTTAAGAGGCATTTCAATGTGATATTAGTTTCCTAATCTCGATCACAATATTGGCATAACTGTCATGCAGATACGAACTCCGGGGGGACACATTTTTTTCTATTAAATCAAAAAGATAAATAAATATCATATTTACAAAATGATAATTTCACAGATTAAAGAAAATTAATGTGTCACACAGATTGGCTTATCTTGTATACATGTACTGGGATCGCCAAGTTCAGGAGATCCAAAAACGTTTTTATTTCAGCAAAATTTGATAACTGTGATAAGTATCTCTTATTGAAATAGTGTAGATAACGAAGTGTAGATAACAATATGACGATTTATAAATTTCGTGCAGATTTTATTCGCAACTTAACACAAAATTGCAAAAATCGATTGGAACTCCCCTTTCTTGGAACCCATCGGAAACCCCCTTTTCCGAAGGCTGGATCCGCGGATAAACCGATATTTGTTTTAGTATATATTTGTGCTTTTATTTTCGTGGGGGTGTAAATAAATAATTTAATCTTGGTGCCAGTGAAAATGAATATTCTTATATTACTTGTCATGAAAATAATCTAATTTGGATTAAGAAAACATGTGTTAATACAAATAAATTAAGTGATGTGACATTTTGTTATAGATAATTAGACATGATAATAATTAATTTTTTCCACAAATACGCACTTGTCACAACCAAACCCACACACATACACACCCCTGAAAATAAAATAGTCCTGCAGGGCATTGATTCGGGTAGGTAAATTATTTGCTTGTCTCTTGAAAAAAAATGCCTAAGGTTTGAGACAAAAATATGTTTATAAATTCCTTGATCTCTCGCTTCATATGGGCAGTAGATATCATACGAACAAACTTGAAAGCATATTTTTGTCATTCAAGAAATCATTGGGACAAATTTTGCTGTAGCGAGTGCAATTTTTTGTCCCTCATCAAAATGCATAGACACAAATTTTGCTTTACCGAGAGTTTTTCCTGTTCCTGGTGAAATACTTGAGAACAAAGTTGCCTCAGCGAACGTGTTTTTCATTTGTTCCTCATAAAAATGCATAGTGACAAATTTTGTTTGTTGAAAATACATGGACAAATTTGCCTTAGCGAGAGTGCTTTCAATTTGTCAATCATCAAAATTGCATAGGGACAAATTTTGCTTCAAGGGAGAGTTTTTTCCCATAAATGACAAAGAAACAATTTTTGCCTGAGGGGAGAGTTTTTGTCCCTCTGTAGATGAGAAAGGACAGATTTTTTTTCATTTTATTGCATTTTTTTGTGTGTTCCCATATCGGCCATCGTACAATACGGCCCCGAACCAAAAGTTTCAATGCAATTCATTACTAATCGGCGAACAATAATAAAATGAATAAAATGAAGAGTGTTGTGAGGCAGTTCGTGTAAGCATAAATAAACAAACAAGTTCAAAGTCTTGTCGAACTGCGATAAAAGGTAAGACACTAAATATATAAACATCTCAAAACGTAAAGAAAATGTGCTTAAAACAAGAAGACAGGGGTGGGGATGTGTAAGACGTACATGTCTTACTTAGGCCATGGTTGCAAGATCGTTATTAAACATATAATATACTGTCAATGCGCACAGTCATCCGTTATCCGACAAAAACAATAGCGTCCTTAGATAGTGGACAGATACAACATGAAGACAAAAAAGGGCCGTGAGGGCGCTCATCAAGTCAATTGTAAGAAAACATTGCATTATAGAATATTGAGATGTGGGAAATATAAACAGGTGGTAAGAATAATATTTCGAAAAACATAAAAGAAACGAGAATTTGAAAGTATGATACTGTAGAGAAATTATCTCAAGAACAACTACACCATAATTTAAACGAATAGTCTGCATGCATCTCTCGCGCGGGGAATCTCTTTGTCTTTATTTTTCAGAATGATCAATACACAAATGAATTTAAAAATATTTATTAAAATTTTTCTTTTTTTTTTCTTTTCTGTATTTGAATTTAGAATATTCTTATTTACGTTATGAATATCCGAAAAGGTACGTACTGAAATCTCCTAAAAATGATTGATCATAAAAGAACAATTTAAACTTGATTCACAAATGTGGGAATTTTACTCATGTATCTGGGATTTTTTTTATACAATGGTCACACCCTGCAAGATCAATTTTAAAATTTGCTCTAATTAATTAATTTCTAACATAAAAAAATAGCCTTGTAAATAAACTTATGCAAATTCATAATAATGAGGGTTACTATGTAGCACTTATTAAGAGTAATTCTGAAATAAAAATAGCCTTTTAAATAAACTTATGAAAAATCATAATCTACAAGTAAAAGTAAATGAAAAGACTATGTAGTAAAATTCTGCGATTAGCCTTGTACATAAAATTATGAAAATTCATAATGTGAAAAATAAGGCTAACATACATTAGCCTTTTGCATAAAATTATGAAAATTTGTAATGTAAAAAGTGAAATGGAGTAAAATCCTAATGCTTGAAATGAAAATTGAAAAATATAAGTTAAATTTTGAATTTAGTATTAATGTCCAGCAAATAAATTTGCCTTCAACGTAAAATTAGTTAATATATAGATGAAGGAAATTCCATAATGTCTCAGATTATCGAAATTAATGTAAAGCTTAAACAGTAATCGAATAAGTATTTATCACAATGTCAGAATGTTAGAAAAAATGGAAGTAAATTAATTATTTAGGATCATTAAATATCTTAATGTCCAGCAGTGGAGTTCTATGTATGTAAACGACAAATTTTAGCAAACGAATTAGCCGTTTACACAAACTTAGGAAAACTGCAAAGTAAGTCTTATAATTATATAAAAAAATGGTTACCTTAATGTCTGACAAAGCAATTAGCATTGAACGTAATCTTATAACAAGAGGCTCTCAATAGCCTGTATCGCTTACCTGGGCCATGGCTGACACAATAAGTAAAAATAATCACAACGTTTTTGGGTGTCATTTTCAAATTTGTTTATTGCCTGTTTTGAAGTTTTGACTCATTTTGAACTTTGCTGATGTTATATGATCCAAAATTAAACTATATTCCCCATTGGCAGCTATTTTTGATGGCGCGTAGACCGACTGTCACCTTTCTTGAAGAAGACCATGTATTGATCATTGTGCCTCACGTTGGTTCCAATTGGCATAATATTTTCAGAGGAGATCTTTGAACAATTCCCCATTGGGTCCAAGGTTAAACAATGTTCCCCGCTGACTGCCATCTTGGATGCTATGCGAACATGTCAGACACATTTTATAAAGGGGACCAAGTAGGGACCATTGTGACTAAGTATGAATCCAATTGGCTATGTACTTTCAGAGGAGAAGATCTTTGAATATGTTTCCCTATAGGGTCAATTGGCCATGTACTTTCAGAGGAGAAGATCGTTGAATATGTTTCCCTATAGGGTGCAATGTTAAAACGTTCGCTCCTGGCGGCCATCTTGGATATGATGTGGACTTGCTGAACACATATTTTTAAAAGGGGCTACCTAAGGACCATTGTGACTAAGTTTTGTTCCAATTGACCCAGTATTTTCAGAGGAAAAGATTTTTGCAATATTGTCCAATTTTCGACAAAGTTACTCGCTGGCGGCCATCTTGGATGACGTGCAGACTTGTCAGACAAAATTTTTAAAGGGGACCACCCAAGGACTATTGTGACCACGTTTGGTTCCTGTTGGCGCAGAGAAGATCTTTGAATGCTTTCCCAAAAGGGCCAATGTTGAACCGCGTTCCCTGCTGTCGGCCATCTTGGATATGATACGGACTTGCCAGACATTTTTTTAAAAGGGACATTGTGAGCAAGTTAGTTCCAATTTGCTCAGTAGTTTCAGAGGAGAAGATCTTTGAATATAGGTTTGATTTTTTCGACAAAGATCCAACTGGCGGCCATCTTGGATGGTGTGCAGACTTGCTGGACACATTTTTAAAGTGGACAATCCAAGGACTATTGTGACCATGTTTGGTTCCAATGGGCCCAGCGGTTTCAGAGAAGAAGATGTCTGAATTAAAAGTTTACGATGGATGGACCACTGACCCAGTGATTGCAATAAGCTCACCATGGCATAGCCGTGCAGGTCAGTAATAATGTTATGCAGGCAATAAAGTTAAGATGCTACTTCAATATTTATCTGGGAGAGATGTTTGCATGGTGGGCAAACAAAAATTACTGTAGGACACAATATGCATTTATATACAATTATTATCATTATTATGTGAAATAAACAATCGAGTATGTAATAAAGTTTGCGATTTTAATGAACTGAATTATTTCATAACTGAAAAACGATTACATCAGGGTTTTCGATATCCTAAACTAGTTAAAAACTTTACTAAATTTTATTATCGATATAAAGACTTACTTCATAAATACAATGCAACCTGTAAACATCTAATTAAGGCTGCCATTTCACATCCCTTATTTTACGGTAATGTTTTACACAAGAGTAAAAAATACTTAAACTCGCATAACAAACTTATAAAACCTTTAAATCGTCTAATTCATGGGGGTTATAATCACGGTATTGCCGTCAAGTATTTACGTATGGCCTTCTTTTTTGGCTTTACATTTAGATCATATTGGTTATTTGTTCTCTATCAGTTTTTGAACATCTTTGAGTTAATGGTCTTCCAAAATTTTAGATTTTATCTGCACTGAAGAGACATAAGTTGTCGAAATGCGCATATGCAGAAAATAAATTCACAGTAACTTCGGTATTTAGTTATTTGGTATTAACATTGATTTTTTGATAGGGTCTTTGCATTTTAACTAAACACATTCTAAATTTCTAAAATCAGTATTGCATGGACATGGGTTATGTATTCCGGTATATACATGAAATCATTATGCTTAACTCCTCACAGGAAGGGATCTTGGTGGAAGCTGTATACTGGGGGTACAAAACTAAATTTTTTCAGTTGGTAAGGGGTCTGGGGCTGGCATGTTAGTTAACTGCTAGTAGACTCTTGTGATTTCATGTTTATGTCCGTATATTTAGTTCTTTCAGTTTCATTTTTTACAATTGACTCAGTCCTGTTGCCAACTGAATTTTTACTGTTGTAATGATTGTTTTTTTATTTATCACTCTGTCCTTAGCTGAATTTTGGCTTTTCTATTTAGACCCTTTTGGTTATTTGTTCTCCATCAGATTTTACACGTTTTGGTCAATGGACTTCCAAATCTTTTGGTTTTATCTGCACTGATGAGACATAATTTGTCGAAATGCGCATATGCAGAAAATAAATTAACAGTAACTTCGGTATTTTGATATTGGCTATAGGTGGAAGGTTTGGACCCAATAAAACTAGTTTAATCCCGTCGCAGCAGGTTTGCGCCTGTCCTAAGTCAGGAAATTTATTAAGCCTTTGTGTGCCTTTTCTGTTTATGTATTCTGGTACATGCATGAAATCATTATGCTAAACTCCTCACGGGAAGGGGTCTTGGTGGAAGCTGTATACTGAGGGTACAAAACTAAATTATTCATTTGGTAATGGGTCTGGAGCTGGCATGTTAGTTAATTGCTAGTAGTCTTTTGTGATTTCATGTTTATGTCCATATATTTAGTTCTCTCGGTTTAATTTTTCACAGTAGACTCATGTTTTGGGTAATATTTGCGACAATTGCGCTTGTGACTTTTCATCACTTGAAGTGTTTTCTTCTTTTGTTTCAATTCATTTTTCACCAGTTCGGAAGCAGGAAGGGAATTCTGGCAGTGGATGGATGTAAGAAAACATCAATCCAAACAACCCAGGGCATGAGGTCCTACAGAGGCTTGATATTGGTAGCTGTTTTTGAACCCGATCAATGTGATTTCGGGACGTTTTGGCTATGGATTTCTGTATGTAGTCTTGGTAAATGATATAGAATATAAGCTAATTACTTTTTACTGGTAAACTGATCTCGGTGTTAGTTGCTCCCATGTTCCAACATGAGGACTTGCCTTAACAAACATGAGTACAGTATCTATAGGTATCCATTCAAAAGCAACATTTACTTTTGTCACACTTTATGAGAAAAGAAACTATATGACATGTATTGTAATTAATAAGGGTATTATTCAAGGATTTAATTGAAGATGTAGAAGTTTGTCGTAGCTTGGGGTAGATACACTAAAGGTGTGTTCTTGAGGACACAGAGTGCTCAATTTAAAGGTACAAAGAATGTATCGTTTTCAAGATACAGAACTTCTACACGTCATTTTTTTTTAATTGTACACTTTTTCGTGGAATGACTGATCTATCAATGAATTCCGCTAAATCCAGTGCCGGGCTTACTGTGAGATATTGTTGAAGGTCTCATGGTGACCTCAAGAATTAATCAATACTTCTGGTTGCCACGGCACATCATGAAATCCTGTGCCCCTACTGGAGAATGTAATAAAACTTATTGACATTATTAAAAAAATAACGAGTTTGTTAATTTCTACAAACAACTGGTAGGGGTGCTCTTCCCTGGAAATTACAGGCCTTGCAAAAAATTGACCACAGACAAAAGACCATTTAATTGTTCAGATATATAGAGATGATGGTTTCTTTATCTACGACGGTCAAATTAGTGAAATAAATGATATGTTTGACAGGACCCCGGGGACAGACAATATACATATCATCAATTCTTAAAGTTCACACATGAAATATCACAAACGCACATGCAATTCTTGAACGTCATACTTTACAAAGGCTCCAGGTTTTAGCAATCTTTCTACATTTGACAAAAATACAGAAAATTATCAAAACTTAGAAAGATTTTCCTGTCATCCTATAGCTAAATCAACATTTAAATCGCTTATCTACGCTATAAAAGATGCACTAATGATCAGGATGACCTCAAAGAGCAATACAATCACTGTTAAATAGGCATACTGTAAAAGGTGGTATGGTATGTGGTATGGTATGGTGGTATGGTACAAATACTACCATACCATGGTACGGTGGTATGGTATGACGGTATGGTACAGATTGTCGTACAATGGTATGAATTTATGGTATGAACCATGGAATGGTATGAACATTTTTTCACATTCAGTGAAATTAACGGAGAAAAAAATATTCTCATCACTTTTGTAAGTTATACAAACAATATTTTTGGAATGATTAAGAAAAGCCACAGTTCTTCAAGCTTGACAGTTGTATTTTTATTATTAATGACATATGGTGATACATGTATACTGTATATCTATGGTTTGTGATTAAACAGTGGGTGTTTTTGTTTCTGCCCTATGGGAAACCGCTACTTGTTTCTGCAATTTTGAAAAATGAAAAGGTCCATCAAAATCAAATTGGATGTAAAATGCTGATAATAAAAATTCAATCTAAATTGCTAAGAAGAATTTACAAGTTCTATATCAGCTGCAAGTTCTTTTGTATAATGTAGATGACAAATGGGATAGGGTATTCTCTTTGTTCATTCATTTTTTGTTCTATATGAATAATTCAGTAGCAAAGTATCACTAGTCTTAATTCCCAGTTAAAATGGTCTTGCGTTCTTTATTACCACCTCTTGAAAACATTTCCCAGCCATTTTCAAAGTTAACATTAATTTGCTGGACTTGAAATTTTAAACAATAAAACAGTCATAATAGTATAAACTTGTCACAGAAAGTAAAAATGTGTTGCTTTATTTTGTACATAATATTGATAAAAGGTACTAATTAGTAAAATGTTGTTTCCTACAGATAAAAACAAAAATTTAGAAAATTAATACTAGGCATAATATGCTACCTTCATTCTGGAGAAATTGTCGCAGATTGCTTGGTAGGTTTAATTGCCATATAAACTAAGGAAAAAATGTTCCTTTCATTATCTCATTTGAACTACTGAACTAGGTGGGTTTATGAATATAAAAATCTGTTTTTATTCGGTATATACCATTTATTCATTTAATTTTCACAAAAGGAGAAGAAGAATAAAACTTATACCATACCATGGTTCATACCATGAATTCATACCATGGTACGACAATCTGTACCATACCATGGTACCATACCGTCATACCATACCATCGTACCATGGTATGGTAGTATTTGTACCATACCACCATACCATACCACATACCATACCACCGTACCATACTATGTTTTACAGTATGCCTGTTAAATAGAGATTATTCTCATCACGAGGTGATGGAAGTCGTAGATATAGATATGCATCGTCTGGTTTTTTCCATTAAATATATCCCACATGTGCGAAATCTGAAACAAATCATATCAACATTGGAAACGATGAATGTAAATTATTGTTTGAAAACAAAAACAATTTTTGCTTACAACAGACACAAAAATTTGCAAGATTCACTACTGAAACTATGGATACGTTATTTAATCAATATGAGGGTATTCAAATACTTGAAACCCATTCGGGTTGTAGTACATTACAAATTAACATACAAAACAGGGACATAATTAATTATTCATACTAGTAGAAATTATTAATATTTTATAAAAATAAATAAAAAAAAAAAATAATAATAAAAAAAAAGTATCGTGCCCTTTCTCTAGTCTTTACTATAGATACATAAAAATTTTCGGGTGTGGATAACCATCGAGTTCGAGCTAAAGTTTGAGTTAAAGTTCAAATTACAGGTCGAGTTAAAGTTCGGGTTCGAGTTACAGTTCAAGTTAAAGTTCAAGTTACAGTTTGAGTTAAAAGTCGAAATATATTCGACTCGAATTGTTGACTTTTTTGTACCATATATCGAGTTACTTTTCAATTCGAGTTAAAGTTCCAGTCAATATTAATATTAAGTAATATTATGATTAATCACGATAATTTTGCACTTCAATCATGCAATCTAAAATGAAAAGATATTTCAATCCAAATTTGATTAGTGACCACCCATTTAACTTAAAGGGGAGGGGCTATGTATTTTGGAGCTGATTTTTTGTGAAAAATGTCCCCCCCCCAGAAAAAGAAAAAACATACTCCCATCCCCCATTCGAGATAAATGGTCGGTCCCTTAACAGAAGTCAATGCATGTATACTTCTCAAGCTTTCCAAGTGATAACAAACACGAACACACCTCAAGTTTTTTTTTATACTTTCTTACTCTGGCAAAATAACTAGTTTCACTAAGAAAAAAAAAATATACAGATTTTGTTTTCAATTCAAAGAGTATCGAGACTTTCGAATGAAAACAATGATCAAGAGCGGACACCCCGAGATCCTTTTTCAATTAAAATCTACATCGATTCCCAAGAACACTGCGTTCTAAGCAACTTGAAAACTCTAACAGGAAGATAACTTTGTGTAAGATACCCAAGTTTGTCCAATATAAAAAGTAGAGACCAAGAGAGTGAACCTGTATCGCTCACCTTAGTCATAGCTGACACTATGAGACAGTCCATATAACCTAATAATAAAGGGTCTCCTTTTCAAGTATGTGAATAGACCTTGTGTTTGTAAGTAACTGTATTTCCTGATTGCAACAATTTTGGATATGGACACCTTTTTGAAGGGAGCAACTAAGGTAACAGGTTGGGTTCCACTTGGCCTAATAGTTTCAAAGAAAAAAAAAGAAAACAAAAAACGTTAAACATATTCACCTTAAACTAAGTTCTCAACTTACAGGTACAGACTTGTCACACATTGTTTAAAGGGAAATTAAAGACCAAGGAATATTGTGAACAATTTCGATTCAATTGGCTTTGTTGTTTCAGAGAAGAAGATCTATGAATGCGTTTCCACATAGCGTAATGCTAAACTATGCTCATGTTTAATGTGATGCAGACTTACCGGAAACATTTTTCAAAGGGGCCAATTTAAGACTTTTGTGACCATTGCCTGGTAGTTTTTGAGCGTGAATCTTACAAAATGTTTCCAAAAGGATTGAATGTTAAACAAAGTTCCCCGCTGGCAGGCATCTTGGATGATGTCGGACAACTTGACCATTGTTATTAAAATATTGTCCTTGATATCATTATGCTGAACATTTTTCCAATTTAATTTTGATCTCTATTTCAAATTGTTTTGAAATAAAAGACAAAAGGTTTAAAATCCCGAAAAATTTGACCATATTCAATAATAGGCAGTCCTTGATATGCTGAACATTTTTGCAATTTAAACTTGACCTCTATCTTAAATTGTGTTTGGAATATAATACAAAAGATATCAATTCCCGGAAAATTTGACCAATAAAGGGCAATTACTCCTATATGGTCTTTTGGAATTTCTTCAACATATTCAGATATGCTGAACATTTCCTCAAATATACTTTACTTCTTTCTGTTATAGTTTTTAATAGAAAAAATAAAAAATAAAAAACATCAAAATTTGAAAATTTTACGGAACAGGTGCAATAACTCTATTGATCATCCCATATTCTTCAAAATTGAAGATAGGTAGATCTTGTCATGCCGATCATTTTTTTTTCACATGTCAGGTGATATATGCAATGGTTTTTTGATTATTTGCCAAAAAACTGCAATTACCCCTATGTTTTATTTTTTAGGGGAGGGGGCATTTTTATCAATGGCGACCATGTTGTTCCGGACAAAAAAAACATAATTTTGAGAAGCCATACCATGTTGATGATTCAGGCCAAGTTTGTTTTCATTTGGCGGAGTTGTTTCAGAGAAGATTTTTTTTTAAATTTACGCCGGACAGACGTGCGCCAAGTGACAGTAGAACTCGCCATGGCTATAGCCAAAGTTCTAAAAATGAGCTATCTTTTGTAAAGGACCTTCCATAAACCACTCCAGAAAATTGTTTCAGAACCGATAGTGACAATTTTCCCACAAAGGGTCCAATGTTAAACTAGGTACTGCACTGTCAGCCATGTTTTTGTATTGGATCAGAATTTTGTAGAGATTCTTTAATGCATCACTCGGTCTTGTATAAAATTTGAAAAAAATCAATGGAAGGATTTTTGCAAGAGACCTTTTTTCGAAAGTTTGAAAGATTCTCAATTAAATGAAAATACCGATGAAAAGTAAATCACAACGAATGACGATTTCAAACACCATGCATAAATACCGTACCATCACAAAACAAAAATTGGGCACCACGACTCCGAAATTATCCAATATACGTGTTTAATTTTTTTCCGCTGTTGCAAATGGTTTAATTATAAATGTGTTTACCATCTTCAGCACCCTAAACTGCTCAACCAAAAATTAGGGAACGACTGGACAACGTCGTTACAACTGCACTAACGGACATGATTCGGAGATCCCTGGTGATCCTTGGTTACATTCAACAAAATTCAGTTTAAACTGAAACATCAAAACAAATCTGATGTAAACCCGATAGAACTTATATATGATCCCCTCATATATGAAATATGAAAATGACATGTAAGGAAAACAATTTTTTGCAAAGAAACATCCAAACCAATCTGATATAAACCCGGTAGAACTTGCATGTATATATGATGCCATCATATATGAAATATGAAAATGACATGTATAAGGAAAACATTTTTTTTGGTAAATAAAACCACCAATCCAAAGTTTTATGTTCTGCATTTGAAATTTTCAAAATAGCCGCCATTTCCAAGATTGCCACCAAATACGTCAAAATTTCAACTTTGTCAAAAAATTATCGAAAATTTATTTCTAGGTAGATTTTGAGGCCGCTAAAAAGATAGAATCATCGAATTAGTTGTTTAGGGTGACATCAGCTATTGCTTACAATTGCAAATCTAGTTATGTCTCCCCAGGAGTAGTCGGGGTGACATGTTGTTATTCTACGTTTCTTTTGATTATAATTATTATTATACCTCCGCCGCTTCTTCTTCCAATAATTCTTGTCCGAGCGATTATTTTGTAATGGCTGGATTTCAAACTTTGCACAAAGCTGGACCTGCGAAGTTGTATGCTGTGCATTTAAAATTTTTAAAATGGCCGCCATTTCCAAGATAGCCGCCGAAATACGTCGAAATTTTAGCATTGTCGGATCTCAACAAAAATTTGATTTCTGGGTAGATTTTGAGGCTGCGAATAAGGTGGAATCATCGAATCGGGAGTCTGGGGTGACATCGGCTATTGCTTGCAATTACAAATCTAGTTTTTATTCTTCTTCCAATAATTTTTCTCCGAGCGATTATTTTGAAATGGCTGAATGAAATGATTTTAAACTTTGCACAAAGTTGGTCCACCATCTGAAGTAATATGCTGTGCTTTTGAAATTTTCAAAATGACCGCTATTTTCAATATGGCTACCGAAATACGTTAAAATTTCAACGTTGTCCAATTTCAAAGAACATTAATTTCTGTGTAGATTTTGAGGCTTTGATTAAGGTAGAATCATCTTGGGTGACATCGGCTATTGCTTGCAATTGCGAATCTAGTTCGTTTTGTCTTTTTGAAGTCACAGTTTGTGTTGAATGTGTATTTGTCGTGTTTAAAATTTCCTCATTTTCACTTTTGCTTCGGTATTCGTTTGCCGATGTAGCGAAACTAGTATACCAAACAGAACCATAAACTTAACATGAATCGTATGTGGAACTCTTTAAGAAAACTGCATTTCGTACAAATATGGCTACAACCTCGGAGTATAGTTTAACATTTGACCATTTTAGATCATCTCTGAAATTGTGAAATATTTTTTCAGACCTTATATTCTTATAATGCATCTAAAAATGATAAGCTCATTAATAGTAAATAAAGATGTCATCTAGTTTTAGGTTTTTATTTGAGTATTTAAGTGTTGAAAAGAACCTTTTTTGTCAGGTTTGTGTACAAGCTCAACTTCTGAACATCGATTTTAGAAATCGACCTATCCACTGAAGATCTACTATTGACTATGAGTTGTGGCAGCCAAACGAAACAAAATTGACATTTATATTGTATGTTTTATAGGTACTATAACTGATAGTAGAGAACATTTCTACCAAGATTTGTGGAAAGTTGCACCGCGTATGTCAGCTGCATATAGACATCAGCTTAGTGATTGCTGTAACTTTGCAATGTATGCGACATGTTTTTTAAACTGAAACTTTATAAAGATCGTTTGTAAATTTAACGATATTCAAAACAACATTCCTACTGAAAAAGTTTCAAGGCAATCTGCCATAAGTCTTAACAAATGTTTTAGTTTCAGTGTTCAAATGCGACTCACTTGTATCTCACAGAGGCCAAAAGTTAAGTGTTTCCCTTTGTCGCCCACCTTGGATAGGGTATTCACGTGTGCCGGACATAAATTTCAGTGGGTATTATCCGAGGACACATATGGCCAATTTCTTTTTATAATATACCAGTGGTTTTAGATTGAAATGACACATATGGCCATTTTTTTCTTATAATATACCAGTGGTTTTAGATTGAAATATCTTTGAACGAAACGTTTTGGAGAGTTTACAACAGAAGGACGAACGGACATCGCACGCCAAGTGACCGTAAAAGCCCACATTGGGCAAGTTTAAAAGTACAGTTCTTATCATTAACCAATGTAAAATATTTGCCAGAGCTGACGCTTTGAATACTTTGGAAGTACTATTCGTGGACATCAATTTTCGTGGTTTTCATAAATTTCAATATGTATGTGCTTCAATATGTGCTTCAATTCGTGGTTTTGAATTCGATGCATTAAAACTCAAGCGCAATATGCATTTCGTTGGGACCTTAATTTCGTGGTTTTAGCGAACCACGAAATCAACGAAAATTGTAACACCACGACAATAGTACTTTCACAGTATCTATTTTTTACTTAATCAGTTTTCATTAATTTTACTACTTCAACATGATTAATTTCGACGAAATCTGCATCCAGTTCAGATTATCTCTACGACGTCTTCAACATCTCCTGTAATTTTGAACGATTTTTTTTATTTTATTATTTTGATGATCCTGGAAATGATATTCGAAATATTTTCTGACTATTGGACCTTCGGACTATGGGGTCTTCGGACTAACAGACCTTCGAACTATCGGACCTTCGGACAATCGGACTTTTGAACTATCGGACCGTCGGAATATCGGACTTTCAGACTAAACGGCTATCACCATCGAAAGTCGCAGAAAGCGGAAAATAGGCGTGCAAAGTATGACGGCGACTGTAGCATTAACTCAAGATATGTTATAGAACACTTTGATGCAGGAATATAATAAGTAGTTTACAGCGAACCCTATCTCGACCTTTGCCTATATTTCACGGTTTTGACAAGGTGTTTTTTTTTAACTACAATTGATAAGTCAATAATATTTGGTATGAAATTTTGTTCTGGCTAGTACATGTCTGTCTTTTGTATGGCTTTTGATCTTGACCTCAATTTCACAGTCAAGTGCCCAGGTTAAGTTTTTTGCTCAAGTCTGTTCGTCAATATTACAAGTGAAAAGTCAATTATATTTGGTATATTGCTTGGTCATTTTGAGTTCATGTCCTGGCATTGATCTCATTTTTGTAATATAGTCATATTTTGTAACTATTCATCGTTAAGTCATTGATATTTGGTATGCGGGTTGTTTTTGTTATTTAACTGACCAGCACATATGACATTTTAATGTCAGGGGTGTTGGTTTGAAAAGTACCGTTTTAGATACATGTATCATCTTTCTGAGTCCCAAATTACACCCTGAAATCAATCGAAACCTCTATTTTTATTTCAATTCAATTAAGGTCTTTATATGTAGTTTTCATTTTCGAACAGAAAATTTACTTG